>MU183033.1:115303-136639 GCA_016904865.1 Pissodes strobi | reverse complement strand
TTTTGTTCTATCTTTAGCCGTTTAGATTTTACAAGCTGTCAAACTTGTTACATGGTCGATTTTCAACTGTCAATATTTCAAAAACCGTTAGAGATAGGTATAGGACATTATTCATGAAATATGGCTAGACTTTTTCGCACAATCCAAATATGCAATACTATACAAGGTATTCCATTTAAAAAAAACAAGAATGTACGCCGTAACTGTTTTGGTTGAGGTTCAGTTGTTTTCTAAGCGACATTTTAAAATTCTACGAAAAAAGTTAAATCGAACTGCTATTTTCGTTTCCTTCAAAAATACAAGGAAAGTCAAAAATAATGCCCTGTTCAGTCCTCGTTGGCGGACCCTATACACTGACTCGTCAACTTTTCTTTTTCGGGCCCTTCTTTCACTAGTTAATCGAGATGTTTTATGTACTGCTTTATCTGGCTGACAGGCAAATATATGAGGTACTACCCGAGAATACTAAACTGTTGAGAAGCGACAGCCGGCGGCGGCGTCTTTGATCTTCCTTTGATCTCGATGGGCCTGTTTTCGATGACCTTGAATGACTCTCGTTTGACATTAAAGCAGCATAATCCGAGAAGACAACGGTTTTGTCTTCTCGGATAATATCTTGTAGTACGGGAGCATGGGGAAGTAAATTATCTCATGAATCAGTAAATAAATCAAAATTATTTATTTAAAGAACTTATTATTTATAGGTATGTTGGGGTTTACTTATAATAAGATATATCTATGTATGGACTTATAATATGTATAGGCTACATCATACATTAGGGATAGGATAGAAAAATAAACCAAAGATACTCACAGAGCCGTTCCTTACGGGGCTGCAGCATGTGCACTCGCACGGGGCGGCGGAGATTAGGGGGCGGCATTTTATTTACAACAAAGTTTCTAAACCAGCTATTATTAAAAAATATGAAACAATAAAACACAGTAGCATTTCAGGTTTAATGAAATACAATTAAACTCTGGTTTACAAAAACGAATATTAAATATAAACCCAAGAACTACGTCTTTGTCATATTTTGCTCATTCATTAAATTTAGTGGTAAATTGTTTCATTTCTCGGCATTGTTTAAAAATTATATGTATTTTTGCAGCATCAGTTGTAAGGTGGGAGGTTTTGAGACTTAATATACCTATATTAACTTTGAAACCGTCAATCGACACTCAATGGGAAAGTAGAATAAATGTAGGTAATTTAACCTTTAATTTCAAATTTCAAATAAGTTTACAACAGTCCTAATGAAATAGTCGATAACGATAAAAGAGACATAAAAACGAGCACAAACATTAGCGGAGAAATTTATTTCATTTAAATTTATCTGTTCATTGATAATTGGGCATGATCTTCTGTCAAAAGTTAACGTCTCAAAATCCTAAAATTAATCTTTGCGAATGTGTAACTGTTTCAAAAAATTTAATTAACTATCTTGATGAAAAAAGGACTAATGAAAGTTTTGATCTATTTATCAAAGAAGCTGAATCACTAGCTGCAGAAATTAACATACTGCCCGAATTCCCTCTTGTTCGTCAGCGAAAAGTCCCACGTCATTTCTCGTACGAGTCAAATGACGAGTTCGCTGTTGATCAAAAACGAAATTTTAGAGTAAATTTTTATTTTAGTATATTAGATACAACAAAAATTCACTAAAAGAAAGGTTTTCTTTACTAGAGGAATGTAACAATTTATCTAAATGCTTATACGAGTTTCACGCAATGGACCTGATTTTTTGCGAAAATCATGTATAGATCTGGTTTCATCTTTACAACAAGGGCAGGGTAACTTCCCCTAACCAGATATCGACGGAAATGAACTGTGTAATGAAATTTTATCTTCTAACGCCATTGTTATCACTTAAAGAGTCCAAACCTTACTTTATATTAAGTTATATTATCGACTATGATCTTACCTCCTGTTTTTCTAATTTAGCTGTAGCCTTAAGAATATTTCTTACATTACCGGTGACAGTGGCCTCTGGGGAAAAAAGTTTTAGTAAATTACAACTTATTCAAAATTTTTAAGGTCTACTATGTCCCAAGAAAGATTGACGAGCCTTGCCACTATTTCAATTGAACAAGATATGCGCCAAAGCTTAGACCTATCAAATATAATACCTAATTTTACAGCTAAGAAATCTCGAAGAGTTTTAGTTTAGTCCAACGGTATATAATAGTTACCAAGTAAATTGCATGAATGTTGGGTATCTGATTATTACTGAACCCCTCTCCTAAATTCTTTATTTGGTGAGCTAGAAAAAAATGTTGTATACAAAAGTAGTAGGTTCCTTCAGAAACTTTTCTGCGGAGTTACTAGAAAAACAATGGGACATCAGAAAAGCTTCTGAAGGAAGAATTTTTTTCTAGCTCACCAAATAAATAATTTAGGGATTCGGTAATAATCAGATACCCGACATTCTTGCAATTTACCTGGTAACTATTATAGCTAGACCCAACAAACCTTATATTACTGAACTCGACTTAAAGAGCTCTATCGATATACAGAAGAATATACAGGGTGTCCCATTAAAAAAAACATTAATTTAATCTGTACAGTAGAAAATCGATGTTCAATTGTTTTTCTCCTAACACCGCAGAAAACTGTATGAAAATCCTTACAACTTTTGTATTTAACATTTTTTTATACGAGGGCAAATAAAAAAGTTAAAGTGGGGTTACATTTATAACCGGACACCCTGTACATCAAGTACCTTTTTAATTAGATAACCGCAAACATAGCTGAAGGCATTTTGAGTTGTTAGGTTTTCATTTCTGTAGCTATAGTTTGGTAGAGTTATCGTATTAGTTAACTGATGTTCTTCATTGACAATATTTTCAGCTACATGTGCGGTATCAAAATTAATTAACAATTGATCAAAATCTTCTTGGCAGTTCATTTGGTCCGTATGGAAACAACTTCGCCAAAATAGCTTTCGGAAGGCGGTCTGAAACTATATAAGGATGGGATTAACATCGTTACCGCTTTGTTGCCGGGCACTTCCAAAAAATTTTTCGATGCATTCTGTATTTATACGTCTTGTTTTTAAGTATTTAAAATTTGCTTTTGAAAGTTTTTCCCACAATTTGATAATCCCATGCATTGTTACAGCCCAACATTTTGGAAATCTTACCCTGTTGGTTATGTCTTTGACAATTTTGTAAAAAATTTTCATTTCAGACAAAGACAATAAAGCATCTTTGAAAAATTTAATTTGATATTGAGAGCCTTCAAATACTTTCTTAAACTTATAGGATGGTCGTAAGGAGTACGAATTTCACACGTCAAATAGATTATTAAATAAATATAAAGCATCTATTGTACCCAAGGCATCTCCAGGAAGGGCACCCAAACTCATATAGGTGTTCATTCGTGTTGTGAACAGTTTAACTTTTCTTAACTGACGTCAGTTAGAAAAATATAATATTATTTTATTAGTTTTAAGTTAAATATTTTCATTCCAGAATAACCTAATGGTAGAAAAACATGAATTTGACAACTCAGTAACATACTAAAACTCGACTGTTACCTAAAAGGATAACTATTTATTAAATAGTTTTAAGAAATAATTTATATAAAAATAAATACTTACAGTTCTGGATTTCTGGGAAACGAAAATAAACTAAATCCTTGCCCAGTAACAACCGAACATCTCCTATAGACACAATTGTTACCCGAACTCGACATGCCTATAATTATTATTATTATATGCCAATCGAAAAAAACCAACAATAAAGCGAAAATACAGATCGTTAAAAAATGCACTATTAGCGACACTGCCACTTGGACTACAAAACAACTTATCTGTTGACATCAATGACATATCTCGACACTGACGGACGGTGACGGAAAAGCAGCATATTTGGCGAATGCGCATACTAGATTGAAATTATTCTGTCGCTTCTCAACAGTTTAGTATTCTCGGGTACTACATCATATTTCATATGTGCTTTTACCTTGCTAAGTTTATATTGTAAATAATTTTCCATGTCTTGTTCGAGCTAAAAAATAAAATACCCCATTAATTTATATTCAACAATAATACACTATCAGATAGTGACTATCTAAATATAACTTACAATAAAATGATCCTCGCAACAATACAAAGTTGATGTAGCAGAAACCTCTTTAAACTCCCGTCTTACTGCCGCAAACCATGCTTTCCATTTTATTATTTGCTTTGGGATGCTAACAAATATTTTCGTTGGCGTCCTAATTATTATGTTTGCACATATAGGCACAAAACACCATTTCGTTGCCACCACATTTCTTTCAAAACATAGAAAAATACGGCTACGATAATAATTACTCGCAAAAATAACCAGTTCGTTTAACGCAAAACCGACTACAAACACCCAGAGTATCGTGCAGAAGCAGCCCGACGCATATTAGCAGCTGGCGTTGAGGTAATTTCTATTAGAAATAACGCAAGAATTAAATGACTAATTGTTTTTAAACTTTATAGGGATTTGTATTACCTACCTATAAATCTATCATTTTCAATTAAAAATTAATATTTATGGACACACCTATTGCCAGCTAGAAAGCTTTGTAACTCTGCTTATAGTAATATTTAAATATAATATTATTTAAAAGAAAGTCTGGGAAATGTTGCCAAGAAATTTGCATTTATGCTCTAAATTCGTGCTTTAAATATGTCCGAAATAAGCAAAAGTAACGAATACATTACTATCTTACAGAAAGTAATGCTTTATTTGCATATTTTGCGAAAAAGGCCAAAGTAGAGCAAGTTTCCCAATTTTGAAGAAAGCGAATAATTTTATTTTTAGTATTATAGCCTCTGGAGTATTTATACTACAAAAATTATATCATATGCACAAATTGCTTCTATTTAGTGATAATTGAACGCAGATTAAAATAAAAATTCGTGAATATAATAATACTGTAGGTAATTTTAATCCACTTATTGTTGATCGAAAATATAGATAACTTCATCCCTAAAATATGTCTGGGCTGTTTCTTCACATACTTAACCAGTAAAAATTCCAATGAAGATTGCACAGTATCTAAGTGGCTAAGTTCATCTAGCAATGTAGGTGATTCTTTAGAAGATTCTTAGCAGAGGTACGAGCACTCATAACTAAAAAGAATTTAAATAGCGAGGCAGTGGATAGAACAGGCAATAATTTTGAGCAGAGTGTAAATGGTTCAAAATTTATTTAGTTACTTCAAATAATGTATATTAAAAATACCCCCTTTTCTGATATTTGCAATATATCTTTATTAATATAGGAATAAATATACCTTGACCTATGTCTTTATAAGTTTCTTCTATAATTTTGCATTGGGTACCATCTCCATTGCAGACACCACAACGATCCTCAACGGCTTCTGATTCCAATACGTTATCGCAACCTACCACCTGTAAATATTAGTATGGTTTCATAGGAATACAATAGAAAACACCTTTTAACGACTTCGGAATATTTCAAACGCTTGTTTAAAATTTGTCCAGCTTCTAACATATATTCTGCCTTTTTCAGAGCTTTTAAAAAATTAATTCGTTTTTAAAAGAGGAAAAATGTAGTAGTTTAGTCTAATTTATTATTGGTAAATAATTAAAATATTTGTATTTAATTATTTTCCCTTTAGATATGACGTGTTATGTTCTAACGCACTATAAAAAAAGTACATAGGAGTGTAAATATATAATCTTATTTCGCGGCTCAAAATATCTTTCTTTTTATTAGAATTACTATGAATAATGCAGTGATAGACGGTTATACATCCGTCAGGATTGCTGACTCGATTTCATTCAATTTTTCTAATTAAATTTGAAATAGTGCGGAAAGTTCATATTTTTAGAGGGGTGCAGCCGAGGACATCAATCACACGAGCTCAAAAACAGACTTTTCCCACGAGATATACCCTAAAATGAGAGTTAGTATATGAGATATCAAAAATTTTTGTGCCATATCAAAATATTTTTTTTATGTTTAAAAGTTCAAGTAGGTACATACTTTTTGGGATCTAATCAATATTTTAGTAACGTCATTTCAAAATTTTATTTTGACGGGAAGTTATAAAAAGTAATCCAGTCTGTAATTGCAATGTATCATTTTTCTTTTCCAATTTTAAACTTTTGGATTGATATGGGTAATAAACTGAAAATATTTTTTTAAGATTTATTATCATGACACATGAAATGTAGATATTTGGTGTACATGGTTATACTAACATTGGGAAAATATTGACCAATTTTACACTTAAATAGTTATTTATGATGTAAGTGTTAAAAGTAAATTTTTAAGACACGCATGTGGAAATTTGCAGAGCGAGCGAAGCGAGTTCTGCAAACCACATGAGTGCCTTAAAAATACTTTTAACACAAATAATATCATACAATATTTTTTCTATACACGGCAATAAAAAGCATACAATAATTCAAAATTAAATATTTAGAGTCTCTTACATCCAGGTAGTTTCTAATAGCATCGTATGTTTATATTAAATTAATTATCGAAGTTCACATTTGTCAATAAAAACTAACAACCATCATAGTTGGCTGATTTGTTTTCAGAAAAATTGAAAATTTAATAGGTCCTGTCAGTTTTATTAAAACGCTAGCGCTGGGTGTTGTGATTTGCGAAAAATTCAAGAAATACAAGAAATCGATCTACTTAAAGACATAGAAGAAGCTTCTAACAGAGCTACCTTGGATTTGCTGCCACGAAAATCAAGAATTCAATATGAGATTGCTCATAATAAATGTATAAAATGGTGTGAAAACATAGGCATTGCATAATAAATGTATAAAATGGTGTGAAAACATAGGCATTCCGAAAACATATTCCTCGCCTATTTTGGGGAAAAGGTAAAGGTATGGAAGTCATCTTCTCTTTGGTCCCATTATTCAATTATCAAAGCTATGCTACGTGTAAATAACGACATTTTAAACTGATTGCCTACTTAAAGCGTCAAGGAGAGAGTTATCAGGCCCAAAAATCAAAAATTTATATTAGAGACCAAACTGAACAGTTTCTGAAGTTCGCACCGGACGATTAGTACCTTCTGATGAAAGTAGCTACGATTGTAGAAGTGTTTGGTGCCTGCCGCAGGGAGGAGCTTTGTCAGTTGAGTCTTGACAACGTGGAAGATATGGAGACTTCATTAGTTATTAAAATATCAGATACCAAAACCAAGGTAGCACGAAATTTCACCATCGTTTAAAATTTTATTTGGATTTTTATCGAAAATATACTGATCTTCGTCCAGCAGATGTCGGACATCGGCGGCTCTTCCTAAAATATGTAAAAGGTAAATGAACCAGAAATCCGATCGGAATTAATACGTTCCGAAAATTTCCTGCTGCTATAGCAAGATTTCTGCAACTTCCAAATTCAACACTCTATACGGGGCAGTGCTTTCGCCGTTCCTCTGCGAGCTTACTTGCCGATGCTGGAGCAAATTTGACGGTAATTAAGCGGCATGGGGGATGGAAATCCTTAACCGTTGCAGAGGGGTACATCGTGGATTCCTTTCAACACTAGTGCCTTAAAGTAAGATTTCTAAGGCTAGTAGACAGTGTTAAAAGTTCAATTTATAACATGTGTGTAGAAAAAACACATTTTTCATCAGTTGTTCGTAGATTATTTTTTCCGATTATAAATCCAGCAAAAATATGTTATTTAATATTTCATTCAAAAACAATATCAGTGCCAAGGTCTGTTATTTCTGGCTAAAACACAAGTTTAAGCGCCAGTATTTCTCGCAAAATTAATCAGTGTCTTGATTGTGTCAATGTCAGTATGGCATTATTAGATGTGTAATATTCAAAACACTGATTAATTTAGCAGTGACTTTAAAGTAGTGGGAAAAAGTCTAATTTTTTCGTTAATTTCTGTTTCAGTTGAATCGTTTGTAAACAATTACGTTGGGTTCATCGTCACACTGATTATTGGCAAATAATTGAGCATAGTTAAAGGTATTGCAAATAATACGACTTTTTAGGTTTATTTTATTATGCAAATAAAATCCTGTGAAACTCATTGCTGAAAGATGATTTATGTATCGCCAAAAATATGATATCTTAACCATATTTTAAAAAATATATTTCAACTCGGAAATAGATAAAATCTTTTATGTATAGATTTTGTGGTAGCTTGTGGGTTTTTGCCAATTGTCATTGGATATTGTAATGCTCTGTAGCCTGGCTAAACTTGAATACCTTTTGCTAATAATCTATATTAGCTAATAATCTATAATAAAGATAATCTGTATCTTTATCTTCTGCTATAAAATTAAAAAGCGTTGTCTGATTCCTATTAAATTCGGTTTTGCATTTTTGTATGATTCCAAGTACTTAGTTGTATTGCATTTTTATAGGACTTTGTTTTTTTTTCTGTATGTTGTATATGTATATTTACGGGTCCGTTACAGTGCCCCCCCCGGTTGTCCAATAGCTTTAGTTTTTTAGCACCCTATTGCACCCACCTAGCACTACCTAGCACCAAACTTATAGAGCTAGCACCACACCCCCCAGTGAATTACAGAGCATTTTTACCGGGGGGGGCTAACATAACGCGAGCCCACCCCCCCCCCCCCCCGTTTGTATATTTTCCTTAAAACTTTAGCACTGTCTACTATACACCTAGCACTATCTAGCACCCAAGTTACAAAGCTAGCACCAACCCACTTCTCGAGTTTTAGAACAGTTTTACCGGGGGGGGGGCTAATGTAACGCTTGCTTCCCCGTTATGGTATTGATTTAAAATTTTAGCACCAAGTACGTTACACCTAGCACTACCTAGCACCCAACTTACAGAGCTAGCACCACACCCCCCACAGCGAATTACAGATAATTTTTAGCGGGGGAGGGGGGGGGGCTAATGTAACGCGAGCCCCCCTCCGTTTTTATATTTTCCTTTAAACTTTGGCACTGTCTACTATAAACCTAGCACTATCTAGTATCCAACTTACAAAGCTATCACCACACCACTTCCGATAAAACTGTACTAAAACTTGAGAAGTGATGTAGGTGTATGATAGGCAGTGCTAAAGCTTTAAGGGAAATATACAAACGGGGGGGGCTCGCGTTACGTTAACCACCCCTGGTAAAAATGCTCTGTAATTCATTGGGGGGTGTGGTGCTAGCTCTGTAAGTTTGGTGCTACGTAGTGCTAGGTGGGTGCAATGGGGTGCTAAAAACTAAAGCTATTGGACAACCGGGGGGGGGGGGGCACTCTAATGGACCCTATATTTACCGCTGCACCTTCATTAGGTTGACAAAACAGAGGAATCCCGTTTTACTGTATTCAATAAGATAACTGTTATCTCAAAACCTGTCTTTCTTGGCCCAAAATCAGATGATGTGACACAATTTCAAAGCTGAATGAATCAGTGATGAATCGCAAGTTTGTGTCTATGCTCAGTGTTTTATTAGTTTAGAGCTAAGTATTTAAATAAAATTCCGCAATGGACAATCGACACGCTTGTTAATAGTTTCTCAGATTTTTAGCGGACAGAAGTCAGCCAATGTTACCTGCTATGTCTGTTTAATAAAACTGCGAATAATTTACATTCTAAAGTATAATTTAATTGCCACTTTGGTAAACTTTAGAAACAAACAATAATGATAAAATGTATTCACAGCTCTTGCCAGGTGGATTTGAACCAAAGAAATATTATTTTAATATGAAATAATTATAATGACTAAGTAATTAAATCTGAACTTAATATGTAGTTTTAAAATGTTAGGGAATACTATTAATTTCATAGATATGGAGAGCTTTTGAACTGTCTTTACTTCTTTACTAAATGGTATGTCATTTTATAGGTAAGTGTAATCATTGGGTTAAAAATATTAAAAGCCTCTAAAAATGATACAAATATCAAATTAATCAATGAATTTTTATTTAATATTAAATATTATTTGGTAATTCATAAGCGACATATCTAAAGCCCAAGATAAATAATGTAACACCCGGCAAGAAATTAAGTAAAAAATTATTAATGAGCCGTCGAAAGTCAGCATGGTTCAAGTAACAAACACAAAATTCATTATATTATACAAATCTACTTTCTAGCAAAATCTGAACCCTGCATGTTTCTCTACAGATGTCGCTATTTGTTCTGCCTTGGAATGATATACGCATAGTGTTGACAGCCAGACTGGTACAAGTGTGACTTAGACCACTCTGGGTTTAAATGCGTGTATTGGCATAGCCTAAAGAAAACTATAGCTGCGACACTTAAGCGCGGCACCTTTGAGAAGCGAGGACCAACTTTATCACTATGTAGTGGGGAGAAAATAAATAAATCTAACTTGACGTCAACCCCCCGGCAATCATTAGTGAAGTGAGCCGTACTAAAATTTTTTGGGACGTTATATACTAAAATCGTTACTCTCCTCTATTATTTTATTTAAACTTTCATCACAAAATATATGATTTATAAAATACTGTTTATTTCGAGTAGAGAATAACCATTTTTTTGATCCAAAAAGCTGCATAAAGAGAGCCGGATATTTATTTAAACATTACACCTGAAAGAAATAGTTAAAAATGTCTTTTGCAGTGAAATTAAGAATGGCGAATGTAGATTACTTGTAGTAAGTACAGCATTCTTGAATGCTGAATATAACTATAATAGAATATAAGCTCCAAGTTAATTTTTAAATATCAACAAGATCTATACACAACAAAAGTTTTTTTATATGAGATTTTATTTTGCACAAGTAGTTACGGTTTTAGACGAACTTGTGAAGATCTGCAATAATAATTTTGAAAATTTTGATTTATCTACTTGTTCTCTTCTAAGCTAACAAAAATCTTATATATGTGTACATAATTTTGTTTTATATAGATTCTTAGCAACCTGCACAATTTTATAAACGTATTATGTACGATTTTGCATATTTTTTCGTAACAGCTTTTTCATTTTATTCGCTAGATAAAAATATTGTCAAGATGGTGAAACGAAAGTAAATTTTTGATCTGGCTATAGTTCACGAACTAGTTTATGCATGAAGTGCACAATTACGCTAAATCGGAGCAACTTGTACCGTGCGTTCAATTTATCTTGATATCATTTTGATTCGCTGTAACTTTTTTGTTTTTAAAGATATCAAGTTAAACAAAAAAGCAAAATGTAGGGTTGGTAGCCAAATTTTTTTCTACGTTACATATAAAATAAAACACTAACGATTTTCTGACATATCAGCCTACTCTATATTTTTTAAATGGAACACCCTGTATATTACTACATTTTTGGAATCTCTAGAGAAGTCTAAACACATTTCGTGTATAATATCTTATACCTATCTTTCTTTAGGTGTTTACGAAATATTGACAGTTGAAAGTCGAGCATTTTGACATTTTGATAGGCTTTAAAATCTAAACCGCATGAGAGCAAAGAAAACGGTTTGCATATTCCTGTCTTAGATTTTCATGAGCTATCAAATGACAGTAACTTTGAATGTAACCCGCGAATAAAATTGACCGGAACTTTTAAACCTTCGGTTAAATTGAAAGCCACTGTCATTCGATAGCTTATGAAAACCTAAGATAGAGATGTGCAAACCGTTTTCTTTGATCTCGTGCGGTTTAGAGCCTGTCAAAATGCCCGACTTTCAACTGTCAATATTTCGTAAACAGCTAAAGATAGGTATAGGATACTATACACGACATGTGTTTTGATTTCACTAGAGAGTCCAAAAATGTAGTAATATACAGGGTGTTCTATTTAAAAAATATATAAAGTAGGCTTCTATGTCAGAAAATTATTGGTGTTTGTTTTATATGTAATCTAGAAAAAACTTGGCTAGCAACCCTACATTTTACTTTTTTGTTTACCTTGGTATCTTTAAAACCAAAAAAGGTAGAGCGAATCAAAATGATATCAAGGTGCTGATCAAATCTGAAATAATGGATATTTGTGGATAACGATCGACTTTTACGAAAAACAACCAGCAAAAACAATGTTTTTGAGATTTACACCTTTATGGTAGAATACGAACTGTTTATTGTCAAACGAAATGTATTGCACTTTCTTATCTTCCACATAACCACAACCTGGAAAATACTCCCCACCAAACCGAAAATTTCGTATATCTAGATAATTACTAAGATAAGAAGATGCAAATCGTTTCGCGCTAAGTTAAACAGATCAAATTCGTTAAATGGAAAGAAGGCTATTCGACATGCTACATGAAATTTATCTAGAATTTTTAGAAGAATTCGAAAATCGGAAAATATGTCCCGCTCTTTTGAGACCTTTTATATTGAAATATAATTCAATTATATTGTCAAACTGAAATCAACATGGCTAAATGATGAAATGGTTGTAAGACTAATAAAAAAATTAAAAACATGTTACTTCTATAAAATGTGTATACATATGAAGGGTACAGGGGAAAAATGATCTAAGCGCCATTTCCATAGGAAACATTTTTATTATTGACTTCACAGTTTTTGAAAAAAAAACTAATTTTGACAATGCTAAATTAAAGATAAGTTATACAGGGTACTCAATAAATACAAAAATGATGGTTAAAAAATCAAAAACTTTGGAATATCGGAAAACCTTCTACAGAAAAATAAAGCTCGTATTAAGATAAAAATAAAAGTCAAATACCACTTTTTCCAAAAGTGCACTGCACCGTTGCGGAGAAAATCCATTTCAATTACTGAAAAAACCCGCTTTTTCTTGATTTTGTCCTTATTTTTTTCAGCAACGATGCACTTTTGGAAAAAATGGTATCTGACTTTTATTTTTACTTTAATCGGAGCTTTATTTTTCCTGTAGAAGCTTTTCCGATATTCCTAAGTCTTTGTTTTTTAACCACCATTTTTGTATTTTTTAAGTACCCTGTAATACTTAGTCTTAATTTAACATTGTCAAAATTAGTTTTTTCCAAGCACCAACTTTTATCAAGAATAAAAGTTTCTGTGAAATCAATAATAAAAGTTTCCTATGGAAATGGCGCTTAGATCGTTTTCCCCTGTACCCTTCGTATATATTTTATCAATGTTTCCATATTATTAATTTTCGATTATTTTTGGGCACTTTAAATTTTGTAATTTATGATACGTTTTAGTCCGTTTTGGTGCTTTTAGTTAGTTTGGGTTAGTTCAATCAGCTTTCGTTTAGTTTTAATTTATTTTAGTCATTTGAACCCGTTTCCGATACATTATAACCAATTTTAATATTTTTGGTTAGTTTTGGTTAGCCGCCAAAACTGGGTCGTTCAATCAACTATAGATTACTTTCGGTTCCGATACGTTATTACCAATTCTAGTGTTAAGGATAGTCGCCAAAATTGAATTGATCTGGGTTAATTTTAACTTACTTAGTATTATTTTTAAGCTATTCCGATACGTTTTAGCCCGTTTTGGCACTTTTAGTTACTTTTGGTTTGTTTTGGTTAGTCTTTCAATCAAATTTTGGTTACTTTCAATTTATTTTAGTTATTGAATTAATTCAAGTTAGTCGTCAAAATTCGCTTAATTTTGGTTAGTTTCAACTTATTTTAATATTTTTAATCTGTTACGATACGTTTTAGCCCTTTTTGATGCTATTGGTTAGTTTTGGTTAGTCGTTCAATCGACTTTCGGTTAATTTTAGTTAGCTTTAATTTAGTTTAGTAATTTGAATCGGTTCGGATGCGTTATAACCAATTTAAATGTCTTTAATTAATTTAGGTTAGTCGGTACAATTCGGTTAATTTGAGTTAGTTTCAACTTACTCTAATAATTTTAATTTGTTACGATATGTTTTAGCCCTTTTGGTGCTTTTGGTTAGTCGTTCAATCGACTTTCGGTTAATTTCAGTTAGTTTTAATTTATTTAAATCATATGAACCGGTTCCGATACGTTATAACCAATTTTAAAGTTTTTGATTACTTTCGGTTAGTCGCCAAAATTCGGCTAATTTGGGTTAGTTTTAACTTACTTTCGTTCAATCAACTTTCGGTTAATTTCAGTTAGTTTTAATTTATTTTAGTCATTGGAACCGGTTCCGATACGTTATAACCAATTTTAATGTCTTTGGTTACTTGCCAATATTCGGTTAATTTGGGTTAGTTTTAATTTACTTTAACATTTTTAATGTGTTCCGATACGTTTTAGTCCGTTTTTGTGCTTCAATCAACTTTCGGTTACTTTCAGTTAGTTCCAATTTATTTTAGTCATTTGAATCGGTTCCTATACGTTATAAGCAAATTTAATATTTTTGGTTAGTCGCTTAAATTCCTTTCGTTTTGGTTAGTTTTAACTTACTTTAATTTTTGTAACCTATTACGATAGGTACGTTTTAGCCTGTTTTGGAGCTTATGGTTACTTTTGCCTAGCTTTGGTTAGTCGTTCAATTAACTTTCGGTTGGTTTCAGTTAGTTCGAATTTATTTTAGTCATTTGAACCGATTCCGATACCTTATGATCAAATTTAAGTCTAAATAAACAAACTAACTAGCTGCTTAATTCTGCCATTCTTTTCCCATTTTAACACATAAACATTAACTTATTTATATAACATACAAACAAAACAATATATACGCATAACGTCTATTTACCCAAACAACGAATCTTTTTCTATATTAATTCCTATGAAAATTTATTGCACTCCGGTCCAGGTAAGCGCGTATGATTGGCATCGAGTTTCAACTGCGTGGTGTCCTCCCTTCACTGAGCTTCACGGAGAAAATTTGATTCCGTACCCCACTAAACGAGCCGAGTGTCGCGGCTATAGTTTTCTTTAGGCTATGGTATTGGCTTTATTTTTTTATGCTTCCATACTCTATAAAATGAGTTTGTATGATACTTTAAGGGAGCATTTTAGTGCTAATGAAACCGAAGAGGAACCAGAAAAAGCCGATTCCCCATTTACAGGTAAAAAAATAAACAAAACCTCAACTCTATTTTAGATGAAAACGAAGAAGTAGAATTTAACCGGGTCGGGGAAATAAGAAAAATCAGAATATTTAGGGAAGTTAGTGTGTTAATTAAACAAAATAAAATTAATTAAAATTGTACATGGCGGCTCGATGCTCGAATGCGAGTTTTAAAATTCCGAGTATTACCGGAGATATCCGAAATTTTTTTTTAAAAAAAGCCTTTTATTTTTCTCCTGGGCTTGTTTTAAGTCGGATTTCAAATCGTCGTCTTCAAGGGGTCATGATCAACTTTGTTTTTTTAAATGCGAACTTTAATTGTTTATCTTTTTTCAGATGATATGTTTCTGGAGCCTTTATTTATAATACAAAAAAATTGTAAAATTAAATAAACCGGTTCGTTTATTTTCGACCGGAAAGCAAAATAAATACCTAATAAAAAAATAAAATTAAAATTACAAAAAAAAATTAAAAACACATATTCTTATTAATAACGCCAATATCAACTGAAAAAACGATAAAACAAATTAAAATTCGTATTTAAAAAACGAAAGTTGATGATGACCCTTTAAAGACGAAACGTCGGATTCCAAACTGGATACCACCATTGGATAAAGTGGAAAAGTAGCAATGCAAAAGTGCAATTCCATTTGAAATGTGTTTTTAAATAAGCTCAGGAAAAAAATAAAACAATTTTTCCATATTTCGTTTTATTATATCTACGGAAATACCCCGAATTTTAAAACTTTCTAAATAGCATATTGTTAGGCACCTAAACATAGACTCGAATTCGATCCACCCTGTACAAAAAGAAATATTTTCTTAAATATTAAAAAAGAACGGAAATTCGCCCTACTAACCTGTAGAAGAATTTTTCCAAATAATTAATTATCAGTTTTGTAGTGTGGTAACATAACTGGCGGTGGTAACATAACTAGCCGAAACTATCCGACTTATCCTACTCGCCTGTATTACAGTAAGAGAGGAAAAGAAGCTGGACTACCTTTAACTCTACTAGCCTGTCTTACAATGCTATCTATATCCAAAATTTCAAAAATCTATCTCTAAATTTGTAGTAAAAAATGGAGTGATTATGTTTCGTCTGTATTATTGTACGGTGGGTAGGTATTTGGTACCGGGAATATTTGGTACGTGAGGTAAATGTCCGGGGGTGGTTGTCTAGGAGGGACATGTACAGGGTTATCCAACGAGGACTAGACAAGGCGATTTTTTGACTTTCCCTATACTTTTATAAAAAAGAAAATGAAATAGCCATCTTATGTAATTTTCTCCCGCGAATTCGGATATGTTCAGCAAAAAACAATTGAACATCAAATAAAAGTGCTAGGGGTCACTTTGATATATTTTTAAATGGGATGCCATTTTTTTAATGTGCTTATCCGATTTCTCATATAAATTTTGATCTAAATAGATGGATTTTTAATTCAAAAACGCCTTTTTTCTTCAGTTTAGCCCGCCGATTTTGACGTATCTTATTTTGTAGTAATTTGTATCAATATAAATCATTTAACCACCATAGTCATGTAAGGGGTAACCCTCATAATCTTGCAAAATTTCCAAGCAATTGATTGGAATAATTAATAGATAAACAATCTTAATAAAAATATATAACTAATGCTATAATAATTACAAACATATTATGCAGGTGTATTATTAGTGGAAAAAATTGTATATTGACCAATTGTTTAGATAACTATTATTGCCTTCACTTGATAAATTTCGATGAGTGCGTCTAAATCTTGCAAATAGTATACTTTAAACATGAAGTTCGACAGTCAAGTATAAGAAAATAACTTTCAATATTGGCAAGCCAACTATGCTCATGTAATTGTTTCTTTAAGTGAGTTAATAGCTGAACATTTGTCGTAATACAAAAAATGAAAAATCAGATTTCCGTTATATCCGCGTATTAATCAATTCAAGCGGTCTCAAAGTCGTGCACGCCCGCGTCGTGTATTTAGAAATTTCTCGAAGCTTAAAAAGAAAATGATAAATACTTACTCGGCATACGCCGGAAATACACATATTCTTCGTACCGTGTTTACAAGGTGTTCCATCTTTGACCGAAGCTTCTAACTGGCTTAAGATATGTTCTTCACTAACGCAGAATAGAGCACATGGTTCCTCTAAAAATAAAAGTAGAAAAAGAAATAAGATTCACACTCGTGTCTAACACTTCATGAAGACTGTATATGTTAAGCATGAACTAATTTATAAAATTGTTAACTGAGGTTAAGTGGAGGCATGCGCAATAAAGATATGTCTTTCAGTAATAATATATCTTCCACACCTCAGAATTAGTACGATTCCTTTCACTTAATAAAAGAAATATTCAATGTTTTTATTACAAACCAAGCATTACAGTTTATTATAGATATGGATATTTAACAAATTGATTTCACTTAACCTGATGCAAAAGTTTTCATTCTGTTGATGCGGTTGGAAATTATCTAATAACTTGATGATATTTATCAAATCCAGTATTTTACGGCATGGCTTCGATGCATTACAGACAAGACTGAAAAATCAGATCTAATAAACAAAAATTATAAACCCTTTTCAATATCTATACAATGTCTAATCAGGCTTACATTGCTTGCGGGTAAGTTTATGTCTAGTAACTGTATGGCAAGGCGATGAAATTTGAGCACTGTCATGAAAAATAACCTAATATTTTCTTCCTCTTAATTACAACAGAGTTTTATTCACAATACTGATAAATAATTTTTACACTCGACGCGCGTTTTGCTAACCGTCATCAGGAGATCATAAAATTTAAACTTAACCCTATTTAAACATTTGTTCAATCAAACGAAACCAAACGGATTAATTCTGGGAACTCTTTTAGTTACGCCGCGTTACGCTTAATCAACCAGTATAATGGACTATAGAGACAGATCCTCTCCATTTTAACCAATCATACATTTAATAATTTCCATACTTTTGTATGCGTTTAGCAATCTCCTATTAGATATACTAAGAATTAATGTTTAATTGCTACTTGCTATTGTGATGACGATTCTAGGGCACGATTTCTATTCCACCATGATTTAAAGCATGGTGGAGATCTGTGTTTTCGTTTGTATAAATCCTTTGATTTGTCCAACGTGTGTTCGGTTACAACTAATGCAATCCATTTCATGTATTCCACTTTTCTCCAATGTTCAATTTTGCCCTTTGTTCCAACCAATAATTTTTTAACGTTGAAATTAGTATATCAAAGCCGCTGTAATGCTAAGAAATTATTGGGTGATCCAGAGAATAAAACCGAAACATATGGAAAAAGTGAAATATAAGAACTTGGTTGCATGAAAAAAGAACACATATTTCATGCAAAAGAGCGGTAAAGCAGGAAAAGTATATATTGCCAGCCAGCATGCTTAAAAGCATTAATTCAATAATATATTTGACATAATATTGTTGGATTCATAAGAAAGTAGAAAAATCATTATTTGCTAGAATAGCTGTTTAAATTACTCCCGTAAAATCTATTGTACTCGTCGATTGAGCCTAACTAAAAGACTTTCTAGGATTGGCTTGATTAAGCAAAAGGTCAGCATAAACAAAGTTTAGTAGATTATAAGATTAGTTTTATTCCTAATAAAAAAAAAACGCGTCGAGTGTAGCAATTCTGTTTCGGCATTGTGGGTAAAAGGGTATTGTAGGGCATATAACCAAAGGTTCCAGACCCCCAAATTAGTTCTTCCTCTTCGTGGTATCCTCATGTCTGGGGAATCTTGACACTACGGCTACATACAATTTATTTCCATCGTAGGCGTTCCCTGGCTATACGTAGATGTATGTGCAGCACCGATCTCCATATCGATGATGTGCAGTCGTTCTCCAGTATGACTTTGATTTGATCTAGCTAGCATAATCGTGATCGACTTCTTGGCTTTTTGCCTGCGACCTTACATTGCACTAGTAGATTTTCAGGTTGCCTTGATTTATTCGCATAATTTAATGAAAGTACTAGAAGATAGAAGATATCTCTACGGCATATACTGGACAACCTATCGGTGATAATTAGTTAAAGATAATAGATTTGTTCGATTTGCTGTTCATGGAATGCGAAGCATAAGGATGATGCTGGAAAAAAGCAGCAACACATTTCAAATGCGCCTATGCGCTTTCTATTAGCAGCTTTTATGGTCCATTACTTAGATCTATATGAATGTATGAACCCATACTACTTCAGGTTCATCGTAGTCGTTCGCGATATGACAATACATCTCATAATTAGTTATCAAAGACACCAGATAATTAAATGGATTGAGAATTTTATATATTTTGAAGTAGATTCCCTAGCTGCATATTTTGTCCCCTGCCAATTATCATTATTTTTGTTTTAGCTATGTTTATTTTTAGACAAAGATTGTTGCTTTCCGAATTAACTAATTCAATCATTCTGGCCATTTTTTCTTTGCTCTTCGATATTAATATGGTGTCATCAGCATTCCGGGGAATATATAAAGTTTTGTCAAAAAAAATTATACTCTTACTGTGATCATCTCATCTCAATTCATATTTTCTATAGGTATTTAGTAGTCTGGAAAATATTATACCACTCTTCTGTGAGTGTTGAAGGAATTTGTCGCATTGTCTCCATGACTATGCGCCGCAACATTGTTTTTATACAAGTTGCTAATAATTTATATGACACTCCCGTTTCCCTCACTATTACCCATAGACCTTTCCATCTCACAGAGCCAAAGGCTGTCTTGTGATCTACGAAGCAGGTACAACCGGTGTATTGAATTCACGAAGTTTGTTTGCTAGTCGACGAATGTTTAATATCTAGTCCCTAGGTCCTCTGTTGCTACCAAAACATGCTTTTGTAGAAGTATTTGAGGTATCAAATATTCTTGTATTCTCCTGTCAATTATGTTAAATGTTATTTTGCTGGCATACAATATTAAGGATTGTACAATAATTTTTGCAGTGAACTCTTTTTGATGTAAAACGACAAGTGCAGATTCAGTTCAAACTTTGGGATATAGGCCCCTTTGCAATACCTTATGACGTATTATATTATGAATTATTTTCACTTTTTAAGCTACCAGAAGTTTAATCATCTAGCAGAGGTGCCACCTATATTAACCTTTCAGGGATAACGTGGCCTCTTTTAACATAAAGTGTAACGTCGGACTCACAGTCCGCAATATGAAAGTTTCAAAAATAACTATTTTTGAAAAAAAATATTTTAAAAGCGCGTTATATTGTTTTGCAAATTATGAAGAACAAACTAATGTATATATTACATATTATATATTTTACACATATAACTTTTAAATAACGAACTTTGAAAATACATGTAAAAACTGTACTCTCCTGCATAGTAGGTATTATAAAGGAAAAAAATATAAAATTATAAAATTAAACTGATAATTCTAGAAAACATTAATATAGAAAACTAAAAATACAAAAGCGAATTAATTCATTAAAATTACAAATCGAATTTAAGAGGTTAAATTCGCCACTTCCATCAATACATCACTCTCTAAACAATCGAGGCAAATACACGTAAAAACTGTACCTATATAGTTGGCATTACAAAGAAAAAACTAAAACTTAAAAACCAAAATTGCAATTCCTAGAAAATGTAAAGATAAAAAACTGAAATTAAAAAAACAAATCCATTTTCAGCTTACAAATCGATGTAAAGAGGTTGTTCTTCGTTACTTCCATTAGTACCGCCCGCCATTCTCTAAACAATCGAGGCATTTTGCGTTTTCTAGACATAAAATTTTTTGGCATTTTTGACATCTATATCTAGTTGGTCTGTTTTATGACTTACCTGCAGATTGTGCAAACAAATTGGGTAACATGCGGACTCACAGACCGCAATTCGGTCTAGGAAATAAATAAGGCACACAGAACGAATGCTATATAGACACTAAATAAAAGACCTCTAGTCTCTAGTCGTAAAGCTACTAACCGCGATACCTGCAAGATCGGTTGTTTTCGTAAAATATCGGCAGGTTATGCGCCGCGCGGAATAGGAGTCCCACAAGGGCGTTGTTTAATTTTAAGTGTTCAATGGCTCTAAGTCATTTGGTATGCTAAGCGTCTTCTTAGTTGTTATTATTTCTTCGACCATGTGTAATTCCTCACAATATTGCTTCCGGCAATCTAGTACCTATGGGTTCTTAAGTTCCTATCATTATTTCCCACTGAGCATGTTTTTGGTTTGAATTTTCGAGTAAGTTCTCTGACTTTTTTTTATAGGTCACGTGTTTTATTAAAGTTTTTGTGTTGTTGTATTTCGCTGAACATTGTTTTTATCTTGTCTATAGTGTTTTGCATCTTGTTGCATAATCTCCTGCATATGTCTGTGTTATTTTGTGTTATTCTCTCTTTAAGTTTATTTCGTTGCGATATCCGAAATTAAGCAGGGCGAATCGATTTACTAATTTGAATCATGCTTAATGTACTCTCGATAATATATATATATATATATA
>MU183033.1:66774-88697 GCA_016904865.1 Pissodes strobi | reverse complement strand
GTCGGACCATATCGTGTATTGATATCCTGATATATATATTTACACCTTTTTAAAAAGATTAATCGTCGATTTTTGCTGGGATTCATTGTTTTACCAAAATTTACCTAAAATGCCACAATCGACAGTCTTATTATAATACGATGGCTTTTATCTATTCAAGTTGAAAAACAATCGGGCCCACGTTTTAATGAACAATAAGACTAAAAAGTAGTCGGCGTATTATAATACCGCTAAAATTGTAGTTATTTTGTAATATTCTTGTTTATTTGTATCATATTACGATATGCTTAGTCGTATTCAAAAGGCCCACGTATATTATAATAAGACAGATACAGTGCAAGTTGTTGATTGCAGCATCTGTAGGTCATTCAAAAGCATGTTTAAAATTTGTCTTGTAACATCGTTCCTCAAAAAGAAGTATCACACGAAATTTGGGTTTCTTAATATTAATATTCCAACATTTTTCTATACCACTTGAAATTGTAGGTATATTAGACATCTCATCAAATGCCTAAATTTCAGGATATTGACATGTGAAAACGTAATTTATACCAATTCGATTACCTGTAGTAATCAAGCGGTTTATCAGAGAGTAAAATAGCATGCATTATCCCACCTTAGTTTTTAATCATCTATCATCCGACACTAACTTTCCGTTTAGTCGAAAACTGAATAAATCCTGTTGAATCCTTTAAGTGGCAGAGGTAGCTATAGCCACCTCATAGAGCTTAATTTCCAACAGCAGCCAAGTGAATTTGAAACTTACTTCTTCCACTTTATGCACTAACTTCCGCTGGTAGTTAGTTCTACAACTGTAAAATACTTCACCCCTGATAAGGCACGTGTCTTAATTTGCTCGTATCACTAGCTATCAGTGCAACATAACCGGTGTGAATGTTTTCATGCGTTCTTATCCTAACTATAAAATGAATGTCAAATATTTTATCTAACAGTTTTGGCAAATAACCAAAACACACTGTTTCAGAACAACGGATAAAAATTCAAAACCACTAACCCGGGCTGATTTGCAAGATCTAACAGACAAGTTGTCTGATGACGAATATTTTGGTTATGTAGGTGATTCGGATGCCAAAAATGTTATGCCGTCGTCCGACGGTTCCATCACGTCAAAAGTTGTTCGCGAAAGAAATACTCTTAAAGAAAAGAGACTTGGCCGAGGTAGTTAGTACCTTTGATAATTTCGACACTTATCTGAGATTTAAACCTGATAGTATTGCCAAGAAATAAACATAAATATTTCACTTCACTTTTAAGCAATAAAGATGAGCAGGAAGACAACAGCAGAGGTAAACAAGAACCAACAAAAACATTAACAAACAATTCTTTGTTGTATGAAGGCAGAACAATGTCTAATCACTTGCCGTTAGTAATTTAAAATGCTTCAGGAGGTCTCTTAAAACATTGCTTATTGGGAAAGTATACTACAACTTGAGCGAGCATGCTGCTGACTCTCTTGATATGCCTGCTGCTTTGTTATTTTTTTGTTTATTTTCACATGTGTAATGTTTTTAATGTTATTTGTTGTTTGGCCTTGGCTTTAGGTTTTAGATTTTAGTGATTTTCTTGAATGTTGTATGTATTTATTTTATGTAGGTGCAACCTGCTTTGTCAATGAAATTTGTTTCTAGGTAATAAAGTACTTTTGTCTTTGACATATTTAATGAAAAAGGACATCTTCCTCTGGGTCGTTTTTGCAGGATGCAGTAAGGAGAAAAACAAACACATATGATATGTAAAAAATGTAAGGGTGCTTTATACAAGTCATGCTCTGAGACATTCTGCTCTAAGAAGTGTTAATATAACTTGAAAAAAGCCATATATGATTAATTCTTTAATATAAAAAAAACAAAAGTTGAGGAAAATATAACATTGAAAAATTAATCCGTAAGAATTATTATT
The DNA here is from genome assembly GCA_016904865.1 of Pissodes strobi. Taxonomy (NCBI): domain Eukaryota; kingdom Metazoa; phylum Arthropoda; class Insecta; order Coleoptera; family Curculionidae; genus Pissodes; species Pissodes strobi. The sequence goes on along the minus strand of MU183033.1, from coordinate 86,777 downwards.
GTCTTAAAGGAACCTTGGTCGTATTATATATCAACAAAGCTTGTCTTTCTGCAAATTTTTGAGTGTTGGATTTTTTATAACGTCTTTTTTACGTTGCGTCATTCTTGATATGTGTGCATAATCAGCATATAGAAAAATAAACTTAAGAGGTTAAACCTGCTTCTAATTAAACCGGAAGTTATACATAGCATGAAAGATGATTGGAAACTCAGATATGGAAGTGGCATCTGCTTTGCTCAATATTCAACTGTTTGGATCCTACGGGTTTTCAAATTAGTGAAATTGACGTTTTTCACATGTCAATATCTCGAAAGCAAAAAAAAATCGATATATGTTGAGACACCAAATATGTATGTATAGAATATCGAGAAGAATTAAAAAAATTAAATATAAAAGTACAGGAAGTTCCATTAGAACAAAACGTCAATTTTGTTTTTTTTTTCAGCATTGTATATCAAAATAAATTAAAAATGTGCGCTTGATTCCCATACATATGCCATAACCAATTTTTTTTTATTTTTCGCAATTTTCCGCATAAATAATGAACGCGTTTTGTAAAAGCAGTGACAGTAGCAATTTGGCATCATATTTTAAAGTCTGTTCGGTTTAAAATTTACCTTATTCTCTGCACATTTAGTTCCATCGGCAGGAAGCTCGTTTTTTCCGATACATTCCAATTTATTCAATTTACATATTAGCTGTTCGCAAATTTTCTCTTTGATGCCTGAACAAACTCCTAAACTCGCAGGTATCATAAACTTACATTGCTCATTGGCATCGTACACCACCCCTGGCATATCGTCGGCAAATGGGTATAAAGTAGAATCTGGGACATCGTTGAGACATTCCCCAAGATTGTTCCTAAAATAAATGAGGAGCTCTTTCTGGAAATGTAATTAATGTATTTTGAGTTTGATTGCATGATTTAAAACAAAATAAAGTAATACATTCGTTAATTTATTTAGAAACTATATTTAACATTCCTTCCAAACGGCATATCAAACATATTTAATCAAGATCAGTTCTGGTGCTCGAATTTACCCGAAATCAAGAAAGATAATTTATGCATTTATCTATAACTTTTTATTACACACATTTTCATACAGATCATGGTTTGCGTCAGTAAAGTAACAAATATAAAACTAACTAAGCACACAAAACTTCATTATTTTACACATACACACTCACAACACACATTTCAATCAATATATTAAAATATTAATCATAACAGTATATAAATAAATATATTTAGAGCCTTTGTGCAAATCGCTAAATATTTTATGTAGTTTGTATCAAACGAAGACATTTTAACATTGCTGCCGAAGTTCCTGATATTACACGGTGTACTATAATACAGAAATTTGGGAAATTATACCAAACACGCTATAATAAGAGAAAAGAGATTATATATTTTAATCAAATGTCAAATATGAAGGTAAGGAATTTTAGAGAAACGCAAATCAATTACATTTGTTGAGGGATAAATAGTTTGGGCTGATTTACCTTATGTAAACCTACTTAACGGCTGCATCCAGTGGCAGGGTTGTAGGTACGACTTCGAAAGATAAATTGAAATTTTATAAATCAATTGGACGCATTGCTTCTTTAACGCTAAATTTTGATTTTATTACTCAAAACATTATTAGATATTGTCTCTGGTATTGATAGTTGCGCTGTGGGGGAGGATGGTTTCTCTGCCAGGGATTTAAGCTTATGCTTGCCTTACTGCAATAGACCATTGACAAATATTGTATTTTTTGAGAATTATTATCCTCGTGTGGAAGAGGGCTATCATCAGACCTTCAGCTACGGTTAGTAATCTATGGGAGTCCAAAGACCTTGGACGGTTAGTAATCTATAGGAGTCCAAAGACCTTGGATCAATAATATTTTGCCTGTTATATACAAAAGTTTGGAAATACACATTAATCAACAGCTCCATTCCTTTTTAAAATAGGAAAATATTATTCCAGGCTTTCGCAAAAGTTTTAGTACAACTACTAGCTTGGTTAATCTAAATGCGATACGATTGGCTCAGGGTAAAAACGAATTTACTTGTGTGGCTATCTTGAATTTCAGTATGGCTATTGATAAAATGAGTCACGATGTGCTGCTGGTAGAATGCATTTTGGAAAGTTTTCAAATAATACAATAAATTTCTTTAAAAGTTATCTTACGGAGAGGGTCCACTGTGTTTCACCTCAGGACGATCGCGATGAGGGGTTGAAAAAACAAATTATCTATATACCAATGATCACAATGGTGCCTCAGGATTCGATTTTGAGACAACTTTTGTCTTCCTACGTCGTGGCTGATCATATCTCATGTATTTAAAATAAAGCCCATTTGAAGACAGATAGTGTTAACTTTAAAATTTATATTGATAACAGGGCTACAGCGAATTTCGTGCAGTGGCTCTCGACATATCAAAGCATTTGATAGGGTGTGACATGACGGATAAACAAATTTATAGCATACGAACTACCACTAGCACTGCCTCTATGGCTTTTCAATTTTTTTGAGGGTTCGAAGCATCCAAGTTGGTATTGATGGACATCTCTTGGAGGAATTTAAAATCAATGCTGGAGTTCCATATCTTCCACTTTTTTTCAGCACTACATCAACGATCTCTTAGACAGGACAAACAATTCTATTTACAGCTTTGCAGATGACAGCACTCTTATATCCTCATTCATGTCGCAATACTCCAATGACCACTGCTCGTTCCCATCAACGCGAGCCAGAAAATTAGATTGCTGCCATCAATGAGTATCTGTACGCCATCGTGGAATAGGGTGAGGAAAACGATGTCCAGTTTAGTGCAGGAAAGACTCAAGCAGCTATCTTTTCAGAGAAAGCAAACACCGCAGAACCTTAATTATCAAGGATCATAAGCTTGCTGGGCGTTACTGTATGAAACAACATGTCATGGCGTAATCACGGCACCAAAATCGCCAAGGCGCACGCACCGCTCGTTGAGTGGTATAGGATTTTCCTCTTGTGTGTGTGCCGAATATTAAAGGAAGTTAAAAATTTGAGTTTGTTTCTTGACCGCGCGGGATCTTTTAAGGAACACATTTGCAAAAACTTAGCCAGTCGTATATGCGATTAAAACGTTCTTATCGCCCTAAACATTTTTAACCCTCCAAAACTTATTTCCTATGCAATTCTCTTATTTTATCTCAAGAGTTTCTAATTTCATTCAGAAAGTGCAGATAATATCATGCCATATCTAAATATTAATTCTATTTTTAAAATGAGAAATAGGAAGATATCATATGTACTATTTTATTCATAGAATTTCAAAGAATGGAAAACCTCCATATCTGCGAGATGAACATAGATCAGTCGGGTTTCAAAAATCATTTATTTTTATTGCTATAGGCCTATGGACTAATTTGGAGAACCAGGTAACGGATTATTCTTTTAATATGTTTACTAGACACCTCAAAAAAGTTATCCCGCAACCGGAAATTAACTCTACATAGACTACAAAATGATTGTTGCCTTTGCCTGCCTGCGTGTTCTATAATTTAAGAAATATATATAGACACATTTATTCGGCCATTCCCTGGGGTTTCCCTTTTCATTGCGCTTGTTTCGATCTTCCTCTTTAGTCTTTCTTCCTTTTGTTTTTTTTTCCTTCTGTTGGTTCAACTAATTAGATGCGTGGGTTTAGCGATTACACTTTTATGCTTAAATTAAGTTACAGGACGTTAAAATATGTGCAATAAGTCAAAAATCCTGAGTGAAAATACATTATATCGATACTCGGTGGAATTTGTTGAATAATATAAATCATTATTGTGAAATGCCTTTATTCTTGATAAGAGGGCAAATGCGATTCACAACAGAAGAAGCGAACCATTCATTTTTGGTGGATTTTGGAAGCTAGAAATAAGCATTTCAAAAGCATATTTAAGCTTTAAATAGACCTGATACACATCCAAAACTATTTCCATTGATTCGATTTTATAAAAATGCTTGTGATCTAATAAATCGTTGACATATGAGTAACTATATACAATAACTTAGCCACAAGAATTCTCAATTTAATTAATACATCTACAGAACAATAATTATTTAAAATGAAGGTTTAATAAAAAAAAGTTTAGGTCAAAGGGGTGGCTCATGGGTTAATTTAAATGATTATATATGCTTATGTTTCGGAGGTAGTTGTTGAAATAATTTTAAAGGTCATTAAGAGCAGTTGTTTAACCTTCGTAGATTTCGTCATAGTTCACATCAGTTTTCTGCTGATAATTAATTGGTTTAATATTCAGGAAAGATTTTAAATCTAATTGAGTAAATGCATCTATAAAGTGATCCAAACCCAGATTCCGATATATTCCTTTAACACACTGATCACCGTCTATTCATGTATGACCTGTCACAAGCACTTATTAATTAATATTTCTAAGCACTTCTCCCAACGTTCATTTTTTTACAACGCAGCCAGCCTTTCCCGACCTCAATCTAGTGAGCCACATCCCTCGAATTGTTTACTCGCTTATTAAAATTGTATATAAAAAGTAAGAGAGGTCAATAATTCTGTTTTTAATATACTACATGTCATGTAAATATAATATTGGTTAAAAATAATTGTTATTTTTTTACTGTTTAATTATATTCTTTTTCCGGGTGGTTGTATCTATCAGCAGCTATGCTGAATACCGCCAACGATTTCACACAACTGATTATACTTTTTATTTTTCGTAATATAAAGGCATTTTTATTTATTTATAATTTATTTATAGCCCGAATTTATTCAAAATTTACTAAAAAAGCAAAACATACACTCTTCATAAAATTAAACAAAACTATAATGCAAATGAGGCGCCAGAACATAAGGTGTTTGCACTTATGTCTCATTGTGGTATTTGGTAGAGACTGACCGAATTTCGCTTTCGGTTTCGATTTTCGGCCGAATTTCGTTTTCGGCCGAAAAAAACATTCCGGCCGCGAAGCCGAAAAAAATTATTGGTGGTCTCGTCGCTGGTGTCACTCTTGCTGGCTGCCCAGGATCACATAACACCTTTAGGTGGTCACTTCCGCTTCATTCTCGGTTGAGTCAGCACGTATCGGGTCGCGGCTCTCTTGTCGCCATTTTGGGTAACACGTGGCAATTTTGCAGGGACCGTTCGGTCTCCGCGAGGAAGAATCAAACATCCTGGCCAGCGTCGTCTGTGACGTTCAGAGTTTTAGCCAGTGAAAGTACCCACTCTCACCGGTACCCAGGCCGGGGGGAGCCGGATGTTCCCGTGGGACTATTTTTATCTGCGCCTGCAATAGCTTATAGTTTTATGCAAAAGTCGGGAATCACCAGAGACACAGGCTCGTCTTACTGGAGGTTCCTACCAAATAGGCCCCTTAAACTGGAATGACGTGTAACGCAAGCGGAAGGGTAGCTCTGCCTCTTCCTAAGCGCCGGAAGAGGGGTGTGCTGGCGGATTACCTTGCAGCAAAGCCAATAAACAGGGGGGCACTAGAAACAAACAAACAACCTTTAGGTTAGTTGTAACCAGGATGACTGTGACACTAGTGGTTACAGACAGCTTGCGAAAAATATTCCCACGCCTGACGAGTCCTGAACGTGCGCGCATCACAAACACATGCGTTGTTTAATGTTTACATATTGTAATTTTTTTTCACTTCATGCAATCCAACCAAACCAACCAAACAAAGCTAACACAAACTAAGCCAATTAAAAAAAAAAAAACAAGCATAACCATAAAAAAATATAAACAACACGTCTTGGTACCGACGGGAATCGAACCCGGGCCATCCCAAACGCAAGCACATAATTTGACCACTGCTCCACGAGACCTGCTGAAGGCAATTTACTGGACCGTAAAGACATCTGTTTGTCAGAAATTTGTTTGTGAAGCGCGCAAGCTGTCTTTATCCGCTTTTGACTGTGACTGCTACGCTGCCGCTGTTGGCTGCACCACATGGTGAGGATGGTCGTCGAACTTCGAGGAACACAATGATATTAATAAAGCGAATACGATTCGAATAAGCTATAGATGACCAATGACGAGGCTTTTGCCAAAAAGCAGAATGAGACTTGATATTTGATTTCTATTTCGAGAAGTAAAGAAGCACGTGGTTCCTCTCCAGATATTTTATTTGTAATCTTATTGGTTTTTATTTATAAATTGTGACAACAGAAATTTGAAATTTGTTTCCTTTTTTCGATTTTACACCGAATTTCGGTTTCCGTTTTCGGCCGTAAAGGAACTTTATTTTGAATTTCGTTTTCGGTTTTCGGCCGAAAAAGAACTTTATGCCAAATTTCGTTTTCGGTTTCGGTCGAAAAGATAAAACGGTTTTCGGTCGGTCTCTAGTATTTAGGCTATCTAATATACGAAGAAAAAGTGAAATATCCTGTGTATGCTTTGTTGTAGTTTAACAGGTAAAATAATATTGAAATAATCGAGTAAATTTATTAAAGACAATCGAATTTACTATTAAAAGGGCTTAAAGGAAGTACTTGATATTAAGTAAGTCGTAATTTAAAATTATATTAACTGTTTCAGTCAAAGGCATTTGTTTATTGTACAGTTTTCATTATCTCATGTTTTCTCGCTCATATTTGATAAAAAAAAATACTTACATAGTTGTTTTATCGATATACCAATTATTTATTGAATACAGGCCAATGCAAGTTAATGTTTTCAGACGGTATAAAAATATATTATAATTAATTACTTCCTTATTCTTTATTATTTGTAATACCCTGTATGCCAAAATTAATATTTTTGTTGATATATGGAATCATACATTGATATGTAATGATGCATTTTGTGCTTTAATAAATACAGAAACAAAACAATATTGTACTATTCTGTCTCACCTTTTACACACCCTATAAATCTAAAAACTTTACACAATGGTTTTGAATACAACTATATATGCATGTTTCCTGGTATTTTACATAGGGTAAATAGTCAAAATTGATCCCAGGCTCAGTAGAAATTGGTTGATTTGTAAAATGTTGCCTCTTTTTGGTCTCAGTTTTCTGGAACACCTGCAGCACTTGGACTTTGGTGCAATGTTAAAAAGTTGTCCTTTGATACGAGCTAGAAAAACTGCCATGAACTTTATTAAAATTATTAATAGTTCTGATGTTGTTCGTGAGCTTGCTAAAAACAGTTACTCTCATAAAAAAGCGTGTTTTCAAAACTTGTAGGTACAATTATGTGCCGTGATATTTACATTATATTACCAAAGTTTACAGAATTTCTGTAAACTTTGATATCACCGATAGCAGAGTTTGTCGGCGAAAAATGGTTATGTTGATTAACGAAAATTAAGAGCGTCACGAAAATTATGAGAAAATTGCTAAAATTCAAGATTTTTAAACTAAGGACGCTGCGTAATCCAATTAAGTTAGGCTAAGTTAGATTTAGAAGAGGAATGGACCATTACCGAATCCTTTCATCGCGATTGTGGCTCACACATGCCTAGACCTACCAACCTATTTATCGTAATAAGGATGTTGACTATTTATCATTAGAATAGTATGTTTTCGAGTCAAATGAGTGGCAGTATATTTCTGCTAACTATTGAGTACCTAATTCTTACAGCTGCGTTGCACATACATTGAATGTGCTCTCTCGTTTCCTTATCTTTCATGCGTAATGGGAACGGACTCTACACCTGGCGCCGTGACAAGTAGTGTCTCAATTTGCAGTGTCATGTAAAGAGACCTATCAGAAATTTTGTCTGCATATTTTCAGTATTCTGTCTCTCAAATGTTCCTTTGAAAGATATAGTATAAAAACCTTTCCTGGTAGGCAGGGCTAATATTGTATGTGTGATTGTATGTTACACGGTATGCCAATCACAACTTCAAATCCCGTGAGGTTTTTCTGCTTCTCTTCTGGCAAGGAGGCACGCAGATTTATTCCCTTCTGGACCAGTGTGCACATGTACCCATATTATAGTAATACTATTATGTTCATCCCGTCTGAAAAGAGACTTCTTACAGTTTCATAATAATTTAGAGTCAGTTGGATTCATGTGTGTTAAAAGCTAGTTGTCTACCTATAAATGTTTTGTAGGACCTCCGTGTGAAATGCTGTTCATCCAGCTCCATCACATCTGGATTAATCGCATATGTCTCATCCTGAAATATGACAGCATTAGCGCTGTCATATTTCTCTCCATATATATGTGAAGATGAGGCAGCTTTAAGAGTGCGTTCATGACCACCAATGGCTTTGTGCGGGAAGCGTCTAAAAAAAGAGCAAGGTATGCTTCTCTTTTTAGTGCACTGAGATTAATTTGGGAATGGCGTTACTTGCTTCCTAGCTATCTCTAATGACCAGATCGTACAGCGAACACGTTTATTTTGGACCTGTACCTTGTGTTTTTCAAGAAATTCTGCGGTAGGCTAGGAGAGATAACCTTTTTTACTTGCCTAAACGGGCTATATGTAACAGAATTAGATGCTGGGATATCTTTAAATAAGTAATTTATGTAACTTTCTCATGAAAGTTGTGTGCCCAAGTGAACTTTTAGGAATTTAGTGGTGTTTTATTTTTAAATATATGTTTTCAGGATTTGGTTAAATACTTCATGGACAATTAGCACGGGTTTTACTTTTCTTGAGTTGAAGAATGACAAATTCCAAGAGACGTAGTAGAATGTCATGTTGGTATTAGAATAATTGTTAAAAATTGTCATACCGGGCCCAAATACTTGCAGTTATTTGCTTCCGTTCCTCGTATTATAAGAGCCAATATCTTTTAGGAGTAAATTTACTTTTTCATGCTCAGAAAAGTACCTACACTGTAATTATTATGTTAAATGATTTGGCCCCTTATTCTGATGCATAAAATGGTTCGCCATATGTAACGAAAACACATTTAATATTCGAAGCAACAGTTTTTTAAACCAATTAAATTTTAATCTTATAATAATGTCTATTCTACTTACTCCAATAATGTAGTAATCATACTTCTACTACAAGACGACCATCGTATTGTGTAAGTACTAACTATCGGAGACATTATAAAGTAGGATCCATCAGTATCCTGTACAGGACATGGCGTTGACTGCTCATCATGGTCTGCACCCATTCTAAATGAATTAAATTAAACAATTTTATATGTATATTTCTAAAATATGAACCAATGTTTAGGGAAACAGTTATTTGCATTAGCTCAAAGGGAAATATCAATATCTATGGCGATAATATAGGTAACAATTTAGTTACAATTTGTATGTATTATTTTTTGTAATATGCTCCATATTACTAAATTTTGTCATTAGTTGTTCAGTTAACCATATAGGAATCTGAATTAAATAACATTCCATAAGCGTGTTTTTTGAATAAAGCAATTATTTGTTTTTTTTTCAATACTGTGTACTTTAAATGAACCGACCTTAAATGCAGAAGCTTTTGAAATATAGTCTCGGAATTACCTGCATTTAGATACGTGGCGCAGCAGATGTCGGTAAAAGTACTAAAATTTCAGATTAATAAAACCGGAAGCAGGTATGAATACACATAACATCAAAGTAAAATAGTGTATATTTCTAAACATATATCAAGATTGATTGCAATATCTACAATAAAAAGCTATTATCAGTAAATATAAAAGTAATCCTAGAATACATTTTTGATTAATGTTTTTTAAAACTTTTGTTTCAAAATTATTGTTTTTGGTACTTTTCATGTTTATGTTTTTTGTGCAATCTTCATTGCCAAGCCATTGCTACAATTGCGTTTTTAAAATAATGAATGCCCTATCTCAAAGATTTATGACTATTATTGCATACTGTCTACTAAATTCAAAATATGCTTAGAGATAACTGTATGGCGCAAAATTCTAGACTGTAATTTCAAGAACTCGTTTCAATTGATTTAATAGAAATTCACTATAATTTTAAATTCAGATAATTTAGAATTAAATAAGTTTTGACCAAAACAAGTGCTAAAGCTACAACTTACAAATGACCAATTTCATGTGCAGCAATCACACTTAGTATCAATCCAGCGTCTTCATTTATACCACATTGCTCATCCTTAGAGCATGCACCTCCTAGATATGCTAATCCAGTGAGATCACAGTCCGCTTCTCCCTCAGCACACAGATCGTACCTATTCTAATAAAAATGCTGTTCCTAAGACTTATGGTAATGTATAATACATAATACAAACATAAAATAATGTACAAACATTTATATGGGATTTCATATTTTGCCTGGTTTATTGTCTATTTTATTCACCTCGTAAATAATAAGGCCATATCGAAATGATTCGGACTATCTTCAGGAGTGTTCATTTTAATAGCCCAATCGCAGAAACTCTTCAGTGTTTTACTAGAATCTTGATTAATTTCTAAGTCAATTTCTTTTTCTTCTTTGTCAAGATAAACTATCCTAACTATCACAATATCCATTTGATGTCCCACAGAAGAATCATGGTAATAGTCAGCTACCTTCAAAATGAAATATTAGCTTGGGCTCTTCAACGACGTTTCATTTTCTGTATCATTTCTTAGGCAAATAAAGCTAATAGCTTCTTTCAAACGGCCCATACACGAGGAGAATCGTCTTGGCGCATGCGGTCAAGCAAGTATCATCATTAAAACGATCTCTTTAGCGTGGGGACAGTCTTATAACTGCTCTACGGCAAAGTCTACAGAAAGATCAGTAAACTTTATCTGAGACCTCAGTCTTGCTGTAACGTTTATCAAAGCTTATCGCAACGAATGTCTTGCCGCGCCGCCGCGCCGGCCGGTAGCAATGGCGGTCGCAATGAGATCGTCTCGGGCATATACGTATAAAAGAATATACCGCTAGTGCCCCATTAACACAATGAGTGGTATTTGAAGCAAAGAAAGAGAGATAGGCATATTAAGACCGCATAAGTTTATCCTTCCGTGTTAGCAAATCCCTTTTGCGCATACTCGAAATTCTCTATTTTCATTGGTTTGCTGTCGAAAGTGCCGGTGTCAGTCGGAAACGCCCAAACGCGTCAAAGACTTCAAACTTCAAAGAGGATTGACAAGCCGACATTTTGATTTTAATATTTTATTTTATCAAATATTCTGTTATTGTTTCTGATTCTTATCATTATCCGCTATTGCTTGTATGCACTCAATGAAATATAAAATTCATTGTAAAATGGGCCGTGATAAACATTGTTTTTTTTGTGGTGCAATGAAGAAAGAAGCAAGCAAGTAAACAATGACATAGGTATGTAGATTTTGTTATTTTTAAAAGGAATCATCACAAATTGTAATTATTATAGTTAATAGTTACTTATGTAAAACATATTTTGCTTTTTTAGGATTCCCAAAAATCCTAGAACACGCCAAGTTTGGTTGGACTTTTGTAATTTGGACGAGACAAGATGATGCTTCTACCGTACAAATATGTTCTGGGTATTTTATTCCTACTTATGTCGATTCCAAAGCTAAAGAATTGGGATACAAATTAGTATTGAAGCCTGAAAGTGTTCCATCAATTTTAAAGCCTCATCATTCATCTACCTCGAACGTGTCAGGGAAACGTAAAGTAGTAGAAATAGGAATTGAAACTGAAATGGTGCCTAGTGCATGTAAGTATTCTGTTACAATATCAATATTTTTAAAATATGCTAGGTATTGCAATATAAAAATTTCAATATACAGGACTGAACAAATTTAAATATCAATGAATTGGTGGGAAATTTATAATGCTATATGTTATGTCCAAGAAACAAAATACATGTTGAAAAATTATGCCTCTATAGATCAGTATACGCTCAAAAGTTAGCATGGCGCCTTATGGCAATGCTTTTCTTATGGGGAATAATGGTGCATTGTTGCAAACTCAGGCACATTTTACTAAGCTATGACACTACGATAAAATAAATATACTTACCCGCCTTAGTTCTCCATACCACGCTAACTTTTGAGCGTGGACTGATCTATAGGATATTTAGAGTGCAATTATATCTATATCTATTTTGTTTTTAGCCCAACACATGATGGATCCATGCTCATCTGGCACAGTCAGTTCTCTTATTGAAGTAGTACAAGCTCAAGAGAAAGAAACGCCCAGAAAAAAAAATTTGGTTAACCAAGATATGTTTGCGAAGTTAAGTCTCCACATTTATTGACGCACTTTGTCCTATCATGTTGCTTATGTTTTAATGTAATTTATTGGAAATAAAGAATGTTTATTATTATTAATAATAATTATGATTGTCATGATACCCAGTGTTTATAGAAACAAATTGTTTTCGTAAGGCTAATAGAAGTAAATATTAAATTTGTTAGTTTGCTGTTTATAACAATACACATTTATGTAAGCACACTACCGTGTCTTCTGAAAGTAGTAGGTACTCGATACATAAAGTAAAACCTGATTTCATTTCTGAAAATATTGAATACTTGTAAAGCAGCATTTAAAATGTAGTTTATTGCAGGAGATACCCATACATAGGTACATCAGCCAACGACTAAAAACTAGAAGTTTGATAGCATTAGCTGGCACAGTCGAATAGTTTTGAGACGATTGTAATTCTAGAATTTATTTATATAGGAGAGATATAGATACCTACTAGATAATAATTTAGATCAAACAGAGATTTACGACGCTACATTCAAAAATCGAGTAAATAGGTATAGTCGAAGACTTCCTAAATAATCACTACTCTTAATTGTCCTTTCTGGCAAAAGTTGTTATTTTACATTTTTTCTTTTATTCAAACCATCTTATTACTCGTATAGGTAATTACGTTGCTCTTGTATTTTTGTTTATCACCTGAAACAATTGCAAAAAAGAAACACTAGGGATTTGAAATTTATTTAAAGATACATCTTACAAACACTGCACGTAATTGCATGTAAGAGCCCTCTACTATCTGTACTAAAGAAAATATATAGATATATTTAATACTACATACTAAAACAATACACATTTTAAAGTGGCAGGATCACGTTTGCCGGATTGACGTAAATTTAAACTTCTAATAATGCCGCTCACAGCCTGAGACTGGTATTGGTTAGAGCTGGATTTAAAATAACCAATTGAAAGTCCCAATTTCGCCCTTGCGCATTGATGAGATGCTAAACATGAAGGATGGACTTATGTAGGATTTGTATCTCTATCCTTCATATGTTTGCTTCAAATCGCTGACACAACACGCCATATATTCTTTTATACGTATATGGTCTCGGGTCTCGGCGATGCATAAGGCTAGATTTACATTCACGTTGAGATTTGTCTTTGAAACCTATGTATCCTGTATGCGTAGAGATGAACCTCATTGTGTATGGGTCATTTTAAGTACGTACATTTTAAGGTTTGTTACAGTCATCCGATTGATATCTTATAAGCGGTACTGCTGTTAGCGGTATAAAGCAGTTTACTGTCCATTATTCGCCCACAATATAATCAGGACATTGTTAACAAGACAGTTCTACAGTAGAAATTCGTTCTGATTGTGGCTTTAGTTTGAATACTTGAGAACCCTAACTGTAGAACCGGTACTGAAGGCATTTTTTAATAAAGTACCGCCTAATAATTGTTTTTTTTATTAGTTAGCATGACTACATTATTTATTAATTTATTAGTATGGCAATAACGGATCGACAATGCTGTTTTTTATTTGCTATTGCAATAAGCTTAATCATAGGGATCTAAATTTACTATGTTGAGAATAGAGTAGATGCCGTTTTATTAAATAGGAAATCGCTTGCCCAAATTTGTGAGATGAAGTGATCCCACATTTAAAGAACGTTATAAATTGAAGCCAATTTTAAATATTATGTTATGCTTTAATACAATCACATTTAAGTTAGATAATTCTAGGTTGGAGTGGGGTAAAAAAACATTTTCTGAAACGGTCATGTAATACAGCGTTGTTTTTAAAAATTATGTATAATAAAGGATATATGATTATCCATTAGATAAGCTATTTCAAGAAAGTAGGATAAATAAATTTTCGTCACTTATTCTATCGCAATGCACTATTGAAAATAGGAGATTCAACACGATTTATGGAAATCATACACATCATAAATAAATAAAAGCGAAGATACTAAATTTCCAAAATTATATAATTTTTAATCCAAAATATTAATGAATAATAAATAATACGCAAACGGAAACATTTGTTAGCATATTTTACACATTTTTTTTTTGCCTTTTTCTCCACTTCAGTGTACGATTTTTTGGAAAATAGAGCTGCTTCGGCTCTGGTCACTAAACAGCACAAGTGCTAGTTTAGTGACCTAACGAAGCTGAAATACCTAAAAGAAACTGGAAAATGGTCGACGTTTCGAAGAACAAATCTGCCCCCGTTGTCAGGAACGAACAAATCATGACAAAGTGCGCGAGCTTTTTACTGTTATTTGTATTTACTAACCATTTTCATTTTAGATGGTAAATGAAAAGTAGATGTAACCTACATAATATTATTTAATAAAAGCAGCGCCAGCGGTTCGAAAATATCAATAGTAAAGAAGGGCTCAATTAAATAAACAAATAAAATTTTTAGTAACCTCGAAATAAGTTTTCATATCTGTCTGACAAAGGTTGGCCCTGCCTTCCCTCCCGATGCGCCGCTCCCTTTTAATAGCATAATATATGACGTTTTCCAAGAATAAAATTAAATCAAGCAAGATCATTTATCTAAATATACCAAGTAAGATATCCCAAAAATTGTTATAAAATTGTTTTTGGTATTTTATATTTTAGATAATAAAATTGTTGGCTTATCCATTATAAATTATATTTTCTAAATTCACCTTTCAAATATGGGTTATATATTTCTTTTATGTCATTAAAATATGTATTATTTATATCAAAAAATGTATATAATTTATAGGCGCAGTTAGCAAACAAAAGGGTCAATATAAAATTTTTGTTAAGTTTTAGTCTTGATAATTTTTTTATTTCTAGTCCGATCTTAATGATTTTTAGAAAACTGTTGGTACAACTATGAGAATTAACGTGTCTTTTACACATTTTAAGTAACATTGGTTATTCGACATATTTTTTGTATCCAGTTTCAAAACGCCCTGTGGAATTATCAAGTAGCATGTTATTATTTTATGGTAGCTGTTTTCATTTAGAATCATCTATTGTTTACATTTTGCTTTTTGGTTCATGTCAATACATGCATATATCAGTGGCGGCTATTCAGCGGAAGTAGGGGAAGTGCCACTTCCTCAAGAAAATGTAATTTAAAGAAATACAATTAATTCATTCATCAGTAAAATAATATGTTTTAAGATTCGATGATAAAATGTTCTTAGTTTAGGAATAATCTGTTTCCCGTTACCCCTCTAATAACTAATAATTCAATTATTTTCAAATATTAAAATCAAAGCTTCATAAAACAAGAACAAGAATCTCGCCACCTGCACATTGCCCGTTAACTCCACTACCGAATAGAACAGAGGTGAACCCACGTGAAAATGTCTATTTCTTTTCGCGAACGCGCCGATAGCAGTGACAATTTCATTATCATTTGTGTAGACCTTTACGGAAGAGGCATCCCTCGAGAGCCGTCGAGTCATCAAAAGTATAAGCGCAACTAGTTGGTTGCCATGACTACGATGACGTCGTAATGGTCGTACATTTGTTGGGTTTGCAATGATTGGAAGAGCTGGCGTGTAGCACTTCCATTCTCAGATCAACGCGAAAGCACGTTGTTTCGTTTATTGCGAGTTTATTAGGGGACATTCCGCCGTGAATTCTTGGAATTATTTTTTATTTACATTCAACGGTTGATCCATTATAGTATTATACAAGAGATATTTTCTATATATTCTAGTTTTAGTGTGTTATTCGTAGACATTTGTATTAGCAACAAAATGATTTGTTGCTAATACAATATGAATATATTTTATTTTTTGATGATTTACCTAAAAAATACCGGTAATAATTATTAACAAATTTTGGCAGTTTGGGCGTGGACCCCAAAAATTTTTCGCCTGCGGCGATGTTCCCTCTATCAATGTCGGAAGCTCTTCCCCACTTTTCAAAGCCGCGAGCCGCCACTGACATATATTCTCGCATAATGTGTCTAAATTCTGTTTGCACTCACCAGATGGACGAGAGCAACTGTGGAGATGAATGAGCAAAGGATTTGCTGAATGCACTTTCAGTCCACGGCTAAGTTATGGAGGAGCTGCCGTGATGGTTTGGGCAGAAATATTAATTATTATTGACAGAAGATCACTGACCGCACAGAGGTATATTGAGAGCATTCCAGAAAAATCAGGCAGTTCAATTTGCTTCAGTTATTCGCAATGGTTTTATCTTAATGCAAGGTAACGCCCGACCGCATTCAGCAATATGCGTAACTGAATATTTGCTACAAATTGGAATTGAAAAAATTAACTGGCCAGCATGTTCTCCAGACTTATGCCTTATAGAGTATGTGAGACATGCGACATTAAACGAACTGCTTCCTGTGGCATTTCAGTAAGAATGGAGGAATATTCCGCAAGACGATATTCGCGAACTCATTGATGGCATGAACGGACGTGTACAGTTGTACAGGCGGTAGTTAGAGCTAGAGGAGGCAATACAAAGTATTGATGCATTTAAGGTATGTTTAATTTAAGTAAAAATTGGTAGTTAAGTTTGTTTTTAAATTAACTTGTAATTAAATCTTGATTAATACAATAATTTTATCTGGATCCTGAGATATTTTTTTTGGTATCCTGGAAGATCAAAAATTTTATTCTTTCAATTCTAATAAATATAATGAAATTACGGAACAATTTAAATATTGATAACCAAGATTATTTTGCATTTGTGTGAGAACAAATAATGCATGTATTGACATGAACCAAAAAACAAAATGTAAAAAATAGACCACTGTAAATGAAAATTGGTATTTTAAAATAATCTTGCTTCTTGATTATTCCACAATGTGTTTTGATTTTGAATTTAGGTAAAAAACATGATTTCTATTATCCTTGTATAACATATTGAAGAGCATGCTGGTAGTTGTGCCTACAGTTCGCCGAAAAATATCACTAAAATCGGACTAAAAATAAAAAAGTGCTCAAGGCTGAAACTTAATAAAAATTTTGTAATGACCGTTTTTTTTTGCACATGAGCGTCTACGACAGGTATAAAATAATTGCTGAGAGATATAATTTAATTTATTTTAAATAATTATATATAGAAATATTTTTATATTATAAATCAAGCTATTTTGATTTTAATTTTGAAATTGGTATGGTGCTTTTCAGAATAAATGGTTGACTGCAGTATATGTCCATTGCGGTCATAAATAATCTTGATTTCGCAATATTAGTCGGAATTGTAATAATTTATAGGAACAAATAGATCTAAAATGTTTAACTAGCAATCCTCCAATAGCAGGTAAATACCGTTTTGTGGTAATGTTTGTTAGTATTTATTTCTCACGGAGTGTTCAGCTGTATTGCGAGATCATTTTACCAAATATTATACCTACACTATGTGGTATCTGTGGTAAAACGTTGATGGTGCTTCTTCTAGTGCTCCGGTGAAGAAATATATTTACTTCTCGAAGCTAGAGAAACTAAAAAAGCTGCCTATAGATCTTTACTTAACAGAGGATTAAAGATGCTGGTTCCACCACAATATAACAGATATTTACGCTATAAGTCCGGTAAATCAACTTTTACAGTATGAGTGAAATGTTTCGGGACGAGGCGACGAAGGAGCCGAGTCTGGAATTTTGAAACAAATACTGTAAAGGATTTGCCGGACGAATGATGTACAATATTTTATTTCATACTGTGTTCTGTTGAAAATTATGTTTTGAAATAATAATGAAGTTTTATTCTGCGTAGTATATTTGAAAAGTGTTTAGGTATATTTACTGGTGGAAACATTGTGTGTTTGACATAAAATTAAAATCTAATGGAAACATAGCGTTGATGTACCTAGGAAATTTAATTGTTTTATTTTTGTTTATGTCTAAATGGCGTCTAAATAAAAACTAAAGTCAGTTGAAAATTAGCGTTATTTCACAAGTATTTTCGGTAAAATTGACGAAATGGAGTTGAAGAATGGTGTAAATTGGATGCCATGCAGAAATCTAACGAAGCTAGAGGACAGATAATACCAAATAAGTCGGCAGGACGGTATCAGAAAGAATTTGCTTTATTTTCTCAATGGAAACATGAGAACAAGGTAGTTTCCGTAAATGAGGACGTTATAATGGCCTATGTTTATGACCTTGTAAGTAAATATGCAGGAATTAAAATTCAAATCTATAAAATATATTATGTTTTTGCAGTCAAAGAGATACAAAAGTTCGTCATTATGGTTTAAGTTTTCTATGATAAAGTCGATGTTATTGGTCGATGAAGACATGGACATTTCTCAATACCCGAAAGTGAGAGCGTTTCTGAAAAAACAATCAGTAGGATACGAACCAGTGAAATCTAAAGTTTTGAGCAGGGAAGAGGTGCACCGGTTTATAGTTGAAGCTCCAAACAAAGAATACCTTATGATGAAGGTAAAACTGTACTACATAATACGCTTATTAGAGCTATACTCTAACAATATTTATTTTAGATAGTAGCAATGCTGGGGATAAGTGGTGGTTGTCGCCGGGAGGAGCTCCATTCAATAACTCTTATATGATGACAAACAAAAACCAACTATCGAAGAGTGTTTACTGTTATTGATGAGAGTGAACAAAATTATTTGCAATTGTACAGAAATTATTTGGCACTGCGACCGACAAATATAAATAATAATTTTGTTTTCTTGGGCTATCGAAATGGGAAGAGTATATGTCAAAGGGTGGGTATTCATACCATCGGCGGTATCCCCAAGAAAATTGCTGAATTCTTGGGACTTGCTGATGCAGAAAAGTATACGGGACATTGATTTAGAAGGACATCTGGCCCGACATGCTGGGGCCGACCTACTGTACTTAAACGGCATGGGGGGGGGGGGGGGGGAAGAGTTCCTCGGTGGCAGAGAAGTACATCGAAGACTCGACTGGAGGAAAGAACAGAATATCTAGAATGATTCAAAATGGGGAAAATTGCGTAGAAGTTTTCAACCAGAATAATCAAAATTTATCAACTATTATAAGTAGCAGTGATGGTAATTCCCATAAAACTCCAGAAATTAATATTAACGATAATGCATGTACCATTAACATTAGCATTAAGTTGTAAATATCTATTCTATGCAGTTATTAATTTATTATTAATTTAAGAAATTGTTTTGAAAAACAAATGAGTTTAATTTTATTCTGTGTGAATGCATAGAATATGTTAGGTATGTTTGATAGTGAGAGGATTTTGTATGAAAGAATTTGGTATTTTAAACTAAAACTTACAAATTTCAGTCCGGTAAAGAAATTTTACAGGCCTAGGCCGGTAAAAAAAAATTTAAAGGACTTATTACTGTAGAACCTTATTTTCTGGACTGAATTCAAATATGTAAAGGTGTGTTTTACAATACAGTATAAAATAAATAAATATACGTTAGGTTCACTGGAGACAAAGTTCCAATTTCGCCGACTGTGTATAGCGTCAGAGCGAATCCGGATCAAACCGGTTCGAGACCTGCGGTGGCTTGGCTATGAGGGACAGTCTACTGTCAGTGTGCAAACGCCCTGAGAATGTGTACTGTCGCGTTGAAATAATAACTGAGCAAATAATTTTACATCAGCTAGTACTTTTTGAATCTCTTCTGACAGACTGCTCGCTGATTTATAACGTGCTGCAGGTGTGCGGCGGCTTTTGCGTTTGATGCAAAAACATCAAAACGATTTTGCTGAGTGAATCTAATCAATATTATTTGTACTCTGGTTCCACCAAATATTTCGATATCGGCGACAACGGCTTGATAAGACAAGAATTCTACACGACGTACAAAGAGCAACGCGTATCTACATTAAAAACCTTAAAGCAGCGGCTCACTGACGACGAAACTTACATAAGCTGTAGCATTTGGTGAGTTTTATCTAGAATGGGCATTGGATATCGTATAATTGACAAAAATCGCGTACTTATGGAATTCCAGTGA
>MU183033.1:25061-55256 GCA_016904865.1 Pissodes strobi | reverse complement strand
ATTATTCATTATCGAAACCTTAAACAAGCCTTGCAAAATGGATTAAAAATAACGAAAATGCATAGAGCTATTAAATTTAAACAGACCGCATTTTTAAAACCATATATCGACTTGAATACTGAAATGCGAAACAGGTCTAAAAATAAAATGGAATAGGATTTTTATAAACTACTTAATAATGCTATATATGGTAAATCGCTGGAAAATATTGATAAACGAGTGGATATAAGATTAATAACGCATTGGGCCAATATTGCTAATAAGCAAGGAGCTGAAACACTAATTGCTAAACCAAATTTTAAAAATTCATTGGTTTTTACTGAGAATCTGGTTGCAATTCAAATGGAGAGAGTAAAAGTAACCTATAACAAACCCGTTTATGTTGGTTTTACAGTCTTGGAATTATCAAAAACTGTAATATATGATTTTTATTATGATTATATTAAAAATAAATATGGTGACAATGCAACTTTATTGTACACTGATACAGACAGTTTGGTGTTGCATGTAAAAACAGACAATTTCTATAAAGACATTCAGGAAAATTCAGAGAGATTTGACACTTCTAATTATAATGAGGATAATATATATAACATCACTAAACATAAATCTGTATTAGGACGTATGAAAGATAAGTTTGCGGGAAAGCCAATTGAAAGCTTTTATGGAACAGGTGCAAAAGCTTACTGTGTCAATTTAGAAGATAAATCGGAAAAGAAGGCAAAAGGTGTTAAAAAATATGTTATTCAAAATTCAATTACTAAACAAGATTATAAAGATGTTGAAAATTTCGAAATTAAATTTCGAAAAATGAATATATTTCGTTCAATCCTGCATGATATGCACACACAATTAAAAAATAAAGTCGCTTTGTCAGCTAAAGATGATAAACGTTATATTATTCCAGGATCTTTCAGAACCTTGGCTTGGGGGCATAAACATATAAATATTTTAGAAGATAGTTCCAAGACTAATGATGAAGAAGTAAATAATGTAAATAAAATTCTGAAATGTTTAGTTGCAGATGAGTATAAATTGAATGAATTATGAAAATATATAATTATATTAAAAATGACTTTGCCACCTGCAGCTGTACTATTTCTCTCTGCATTTTTAAATAATACTTTGTTCATACAAGTTGATCCTAACATTCGTGAAACCTTCATCTGTCTATCGGTTAACAACGTAATCAATGACACTTGGCCCTCAGCTTGGAGTAGAGTGACGTTAAGCAATGGATTATACGTATACAAAATTGATGATAGTTTAATGCAAAATTCTACTTCTATTCAATATAAGCTGAGAATGTATTTTATTGATGGAGAATATGTAGAACCCAAAGAGTGGAATTACTTATTTGCAAAACCATATGAATGTAGACCTAATGTAGGACTTATAATATTAATAGCTATGTCATTATTAATGAGTATATGCATGTTAATTTATATATTGTATAACGCATATTTGTATTATAGAGTGTGAAATGTAAAATAAAAAAAAGTTTCTTATTAATAAAAGTGTTTTATTTAAAAAATATATTTTACAATATTTCAGATTTTAATATCCAAGAATTATGAGAGTTATCCATTCCAAGCCATTTGACGTACACCTTGTTTCCTTTTCGTCTTAGAATCTTTTCAACTAAATACAGGTCTGGATGTTTAACTTTTTGTAATTCTTCTTGGTAGAATGCACCTTGAATTTCATCATTTCTATGATCTTTCAAAATGTATGTCTTTGGATTAGTCATATTTACTCTTTTAATAATAAATATTTCATTCGACCAGTTGGGTGTATATCCCTTAGAAAATACTTCACGATATTTGCTTATCCTTACAGAATCACCAACTTTGAATTTTGATAGTTGCGGATCCACAACTTTTATGTGTCGGAAGACCTTTGAGAGCAGTTCTTTCTCATTTTTCTTGGTTACTTTCACAGGTTTAAACCCAGTTACAGAGTGTGTTGTGTTGTTGTAATCTGCAACTATTTCTTGCAACCTATCTAACCATTTATAATTTCCTTGCATACTAAACATTTTCCACATTCTATTTTTTAATGTCCTATTTACTCTTTCTACTATACTAGCTTTCAAATTGGAAAATCTGCTGTAATGGTTAATTTCAAATTGTTTCATTAGATTCTGGAAACTTTCGTTGAAGAACTCAGACCCTCTATCTGTTTGTAAATTTTTTGGGGGAATTTTCACACTGATTAAAATTTTTTTCATAGCTGTTGTAACATCTTTACCAGTTTTTGATTTTACTGGTTCGGCCCACACATATTTTGAAAATACATTTATTACAACCAAAATATATCTGTAACTCTTATTAAATTTCGCATATGGTTGCATTTCAACTAAATCTGCTTGAAAAAGATCATAAAGCCCTTTTACAAGTACTCGTCTTCTTTTAAATGGTCTCCTTGCTGGTTTATGTAGCTCATTTACAACTTCTTGCTTACTCATTTTCAATGTTACACTTTAAAATCAATCCTACATATAGCGTTAATGGTACCTTAAAGGGTTCAATATTGGTTCTTAAAAGTGATATTTTGTCACCGTTTATGAGTTTCTGGCCGACTATTTGTTGAGTACTAAGCGTCTTGTTATTTATCAGGAATTCAATGCTAGAATGACAATGTACACTGTTTACTTCCGCCTCTACCAATGGAAATAATAAAGCAGTGCTTTCACCATTAATAGTATAACAACGTCTTATAGTACCATCCGGTAATTTAATTGTTTCTTGTTCATTCTGGGCAATAATTGGTAATATACAAAAATATTTCAGCTCATTTTTGGATTCATTTAACCCTTTGAGGCCGAAATTAATTCGAAAATTGTGAAAGTGAAAAATAATTAGAATTTTTGATGGAAACGTGTTTATTAACATAACATTAACTTAAAATAAGGCTTAAATTAACAAAAAATATACCTGATTATCCTGCAGGACGTGGTTACTAATGCTAACCACTAGGAACTAATTAGTAAAAATACCAAGATTATTTTGCAAAATCAGGTAGTCATGTACAAGAACAAATGAAGTAAAATTATTATTTTATTTTAAGTGAAATAACGCAAAACAGTTCCTGTCTCTATTTAGGCATAACCCAACTTGGCAGGTTGAACATTTCCAAATGGTTCTATGAACATCTGTGAGGGTACTACATTTAGCGCATCGAAGTGAGGTAGATCTTTCAGGCATATGAGCAGCGTTACCATAACGCACTTCGTATGGCACAACCTTTTTGAAATTGTTTGGAGGTCGTTGTGAAGAAGATCTTCCGCGCTTGGCAGGTTCAACAATACCTATAAGTCCTCGCGCCACAGACATTCGAAACTGTTTTAGTGTAAGGCTTTTACAGTTACATCTTTGTTGGAAGAGAACAAATGCGTTGAATATGCTAGCGTCAACGAAGTAAAAAAAATCCTATGCCACCATTTATGAGACTTTCTATCAACTTCATAAAGACTTTTCATCATATGAAAACGGTCAACGTATCCCATATGAGTATTATAATCTCGAATCATCCTTGGACACGGTATATCTTCTGCAGTACCATTTTTCTTTTTTCTGAAAGTAGTCTCCATAATTGAGGGATCATGGTAGTTTCCTAGAAGTAGCACACTTCGGCGGTCCATCCATTTTAGTGCAGCTATTCCATCCATTGAAACACGCCAATCAGCCTCTCCGCGTTTCAGGCTTTTGTCTGTTTTGAGTTCGGGGAAATGTTTACGCCCTTTTCGGATTGTTCCGCAAGAACATATTTTTTTAGCTAGTAATTTTCGCTGAAGTTCGACAGAATTAAAATAATTGTCGAAAAACACTTTGTGGTTTTTGTCTACCAATTTTCGAGTGAGATCCATGACCACTCTATGACCCAAATTTTTTTCTGTCACTTGATCAGCTTTACCGGTATAAATTTGGAATTCACACATGTATCCTGTTGAGTCGGCTCGGACCCAAACTTTGTAGCCTCTCTTTACAGGTTTCATGGGCATGTATTGGCGAAAGCTACTACGCCCTTTGAACCTGATCATGCTCTCGTCCACGGATTGAAACTCACTAGGCTTCATGGACGAAATAAATGTTTCTTGAAGCTTAGAGAGTAAAGGTCTTAGTATAACTTGTCATGGTTTTGTTCACATTTTCGTGGTTGAACAGAATTGTCGTTGAGATGAATATTACTCAGCAACCAAGCAAATCTATCCCTACTTATTGCGGAGCTAATAAAAGGATCTCTCATTTCTTCGTTGGAAGACCAATAATCTTTGAAACTTGGTAGTTTTTTCAAACCCATAAGGATATTAACTCCCAGAAATATTTTAATCACAGTCGTTGGTTTGAAATTCCTTCCTTCACCATGTCTCTGGAATGCGTATAGGTTGGTTTGAAATTCTATGTGGGTAATGAAATCTTCGGGAAACAAATGCAAAAATACATCCATCGGTGTCTCAATAACATCAGGCAAATCTGGACCAGTTGATTCTGCGAAACCACTTGGTATTGCAATGTTGGAAATATTACTAGTCCAGTAATCTGGCAGAAATACATCAGGTCGTCTTGCGAGTGGGATGTCATCATCACTGTCCCAATGTAAATCGGGATTAGGAATCGCGTAGTTATTCTCGATAATAATGTCCATATTTTCGATGTCAAAAACATCTTCATCGTTATCGGGAGCATCCAGCGTTGGCAATTCATCATTCATAACTTCTTCTAGGTCTTCTGTCAGAGATTCATCGTCGCTTGGTATTTCTTCTAGAAAATCGAAAACACGATCTGGATCCATATTTTCGAGGTCCGAAAATTTCCAGGTAGCCATATTATCTGAAATGCAAAGAATTTGCATTACAAAATATGCTACACCACTGTGTTGTCAAATGTTAGGATTAAAAATACTTTCGTACAATCTACATCCAATAATTATTAGACATGGAATACCAGATGAAAAAATCGTATTTTTTAGAATAATAGTATAATATGTTCCTAGTGGCCACCACGGGAAACCACACATAAATTTGCTCACGTCAAGCCCATTCAGAGATATACATAATATTTTTTACAATAGACACTAAATATGCATATATTAGAACACTTACCTGCTATTTTTGAATCAAAAATATCACAAAAATAACGAAAAAACACAAAATTATTGCAGAACTTGGAACGCGCGCGAAACGTTATTCATTCGGCATGATAAATGTCACTAAAGTCGACCAGCAATGAATGCATCGGCAAAAATCATAAAAATGATACTTAGGCAACACATTAAACACTGTGGTTACCACGTAAAACCGGTAGGAAAATAATAGGGTGGATATTAGTAGTGTGGTTTTCACTGATAACCAGTAGTCCTCAAAGGGTTAAGATATGTGTTCCAAATTTGTTAACAGCCATGATTAATTTACTTATACTGATGTTAATTCTACATCACTTGTGTTATTTATACTATAGCTTTTGCTTCTTTCAACTCTTCTATAATTGAAATTATTTCATTATTGTGACCGGTATGTCCTGCAGCTACAGATGCCATCAACAAACGAAGTCTGTCGACAAGTTCATTGATATTATCCCAATATACGTAATCAGTATTCACATTGTTCTGCTTCAAAGTAATACCTTTTCCTTGTCTGACTTGTCTATAAGGAGCTTTAACTCTATTAAAAGCTTGTACTAATTTTCGCGCTGGAGTCTTTATTGTAGACTTCGTTATTCCTTTCAATGCTAAGTAAGGACCTATTATTGTTACATATTTGTTTGTTCTGTTTCCTTGCACTTGCTCATTAGGATCATGATTTCTACGATACGCATTAGTTCTTTTTAGGATATCCATATAATTATCTAAATCTTCCTTTTTATAACCAACAGGTTCTTTTTTGAAAAGCAGTTCATATAAACCAGGTGTACCAGTATTGCGTATATTTTCCACTTTTATGTCTTTATCAATAATCTCAATAGGTTTCCCTGTTAGTCCTAAGAGAAATTTATTTGTCTCATAGTCATGCACTATTCCATAATTATGATCAAACTTATGTTCCGTATCTCTAACACCTTCATCAATATAAGATCTAGGTAATTGATGGAAATCCGCTAACCAATCCTGATATGCTGAAGTGTCTACGTATGTTTGAATCGTTTGTCTAGTCTGTTCTAGAATATCAGATAATTTTGACTCCTCAAGAGTAGATGAGGTACTTTCCCTAATTGATGGAGGCGTAGTTTCTGCTACAATACTTGTTTCTCGTATAGATGGAAGATGACTGACAGAAGCAATACTAGTATCAAAAAATGATGGTATTTCCGAGGGCAAAATAGGAGTTTTTCCAGTTTTTCTTACAGTCTTTGTTGGTGTTGATGTCTGATAAATTACTTTCGGTGTTAAGAATTCCTCTTTCAGTTCAAGGGGTTCCTCTTTCGGTTCACGTTTTACAATTGTAGAAATTAGTTGTTGAAGTGGCTGTGTTAATGGTTTATAAGTTTGCTCTAGTTGAGATTGTGTTGACGATGCTGCCAATTTTAGATTGCGGTATTTTTCTCTAACAGCCTTTCTTGACTTAATTAGGTCTCTTGCCAAACGTTTATTCATCTTAGATAGTTAGGAGCAACTATGATAAATTTGTAAAGTCGGCATTTTTATAAGTAAATGAATGAATCGAATTTCTTTCTATACCTGCCCGCATTTAATTCACAATCCTTATCTATTACAACAAAACCATATGGCTCCTTCCAACAGTGTGCACATAGGTTCCTAAATTGTTCAAATGTCATATCCATAATACAATGATCATTATAAATATGTTTTAAACTCATGTAATCTTGTTTAAACAAAATTAGGAGGTTGGTATTTTCTCGTATGAGTCTCTTCAAAATTGATGAATATCCTTGAAAAATGAAAAAACAATCTGTATTTTGATGTCTACCAAAGATAAAATAATCCCTTATAACGCTCTGGTTTTGACATGGAATATCATCAAATATTATAAGAGAATTTGGTTTAATATCGTGTGGGGAGATAATATTTTCATCGGTCTCATATTCAAAGTACCCAATCTCTTTTATGGGTTGCAATAGATTCCTTAAATATTCATACTTGGGTTGATGCAATGATTTAGAATATAAATAAATATTTTCAAATCTAATTCCATTGAGATGTTCAATTAATGTGAGAACTGCATTCGTTTTTCCACTTCCACTACATCCAACTATAAGACACCTTTTTGAACTTCCGCCAAACAAATCACCATGTTTTTTAAACGTTTTGACCAAATTTTTATCATCATGGTTTCCAACAGGTAGAGAAACGATTGCTTTTCAATCCTCATCCTATTTAACTACTAAAAACTTTCAAGATGAAGAAAGAGTATTTATAGTTGAGCATTCAACACTATTTCATTAGTTTCGAAAAACTATAAAATGACTCAACATAAACCTCACACGTTTAAAACGATCAAGAAGCGTAACAGGAAAGGTTTTGGTTTAGTAAACACACTTATTAATAAGCTCCCTGTAGAACTACATATTCCTGGTTATCAGTTTTGTGGACCAGGAACTTATTTAGAAAAGAGATTAAATAGAGGTGACATTGGGATAAATCCATTAGATGCTGCATGTAGAGATCACGACATAGCATACTCTCAATTCACTGATCTTCCAAGCAGACACGAAGCAGATAAGATATTAGCGGAAAAAGCTTGGCGAAGAGTTAAGTCTAAGGATTCATCCATTGGTGAAAAAATTGCAGCATTGTCGGTTGCAGGTATCATGAAGGGTAAAAAAAAGCTCGGAATGGGTCTGAAAGGAAAAACAGGGGGAAAACTTAAGTTAAGAAAAAAGCGGATTATAAAACCACCTAAAAAATTAGGAGGTTTTTTACCTCTGTTATTACCCATCTTAGGTGCTCTTGGCGCTTTGGGAGGAGGAGCCGCAGGAATAGCTAAAGCTGTGAATGATGCTAAAGCATCTAAAGAGCAGTTAGAGGAATTACAAAGACATAATAAAGCTATGGAATCTCAAGGAAAAGGATTAAAACCGTTTAAACAAGGCAAGGATGTTAAAAAAGGAAAAGGCTTATTTGTTAAACCATATAAGGGAGGATATATAAACAAGAAAATATTAAAAAAAAAGTCCAAATAAAATTTCCTCATAAGGCTTTAGCGAATATTCATTTATTGAGATATGTAAAAATATTGGAAATTCAAAATTTTAGAAGTATTTATATGCGTGATAATCTTCCAAAGAAAATTAAAAGATAGAATGTGGTATTGTCAATTTAGATTCTAAAAAAAGCGATGGTTCCCATTGGACAGCTTACATAAAAAATGAAGGCAAAGTAATATATTTTGATAGCTATGGCAACCTAAGACCACCTGTTGAACTAGTTAAGTATTTTAATTCAAACGGAATCACAAATATATACTACACTTATGATACTAAACAAAAATTCAATTCATACAATTGTGGACAATTGTCTCTCAAATTTCTATATAATAATATATAAGAAGTATTTGGCAAGAAACAATCAGTAGCAAACAGTTATTACAATGTCTACAACTATTGCAATTACGGGGAATACATCTGTATTGTCAGCTGATTTTAACCCTCCAATATACTTAGATGATGGAAAACAATATTATTTGGGCTAGCAGATTTTGAAACATTTATGAGCATACCTAATGTAGAAGAGGGTAATAATAAAATATATATAGAAAATGAAGTAATAACCATACCGGAAGGAACTTATGATATAAAAGACATAGAAAAATACATAAAAAATGCAATTAAAGATAAGTTTGAGAATGAAATGGTAGGGTTTTCCCTAAAGCCTAACACTAATACCTTAAAATGTCACATATTCTGCACTAAAAAAATTGACTTTACCAAAGATAATTCAGTAGGTAAACTATTAGGATTTAAAAAAAGATTTATTGATCCGCAGGTATTTAGTGAGTCGGATGAGGTTGTAGATATTAGCAAAGTAAATGCTATTTGCATCGATTGTAATATTTGTGTTGGATCATACAGTAATGGTAAGCCAGTTCACATAATTCATCAATTTTATCCAGCTGTAGCTCCTGGGTATAAAATAGTGGAATCTCCTCTACCTGTATTATATTTCCCTGTCAGCGTTAGAACAATAAACAACATTACTGTAAAAATTATTGATCAAGACGGAGATCTTATCAATTTTCGAAACGAAGCCATAACAGTAAGATTGCACTTGAAAACCAATCAATATGGTTATTAGATATAACAGAACTACTAGACCTATTGAAATGAATGAACTGAAAAGTTATAAAAAGAAGAACTTGAAAAACAAAAACAGTTTAAAAAAAAACGTTGACAAGTTAACACGAGAAAATCGTGAATTCCTTCAATCTCTAGGTTTTAGAGTTTTAAAATAATGGATATTTTAAATGTAAACGAAAAGCTATACGTTGACAATTCCATTATTAGTTCCGAATTACATATATACCAACCTTTCGTTTCTTCGAATTTCGATTATAATGATGAAATAAGAATTCCTATTCAAGAACTTGACGCATACACTTTTCCTTCAGAGAGTCTTCTTTATATCGAAGGAACTCTATTAAATAATGAGGGAAACTACACAAAGAGATTGCGATTTATCAATAATGGTATTGCTTTTCTATTTAGAGAAATTCGATATGAACTAAATGGAGTTACTATAGATTCTGTAAGGAATGTTGGATTAGCTTCAACTCTGAAGGGTTACCTTTCATTCAATACCAACGAGAGTTTAAAGTTACAAAATGCTGGATGGTTCCCTAAACGATCAGAGAGTGATAGAATTTTAGTTGATGACAATGGAAAATTCAATGTTTCTATACCCTTAAAATTGCTTCTGGGATTTTTGGAAGACTATAAGAAAATAATTATGAATATGAAACAAGAACTGGTCTTAATAAGAGCTAGCAATGATTTAGATGGGGTATTTTTCAAAGATGATATAGAACCAAAAACAACTAAAGAGGAAATTCCAAAAGTAACATTTAATAAAATATATTGGAAAATCCCCCACATTACAGTTGATATTCCTCAACAACTTGTCTTAAGAAAAATTCTCGAAACAAATAAAGAGTTGTTAATTGGATTTCGAAGCTGGGAAATTGTTGAATACTCCTCTTTACCTGAAACATCACGTCATACATGGCCCGTAAAAACAACCAGTAAGTTGGAAAGCCCTCGGCATGTCATTATCGCTTTTCAGGAAGATAAAAAAGGTCATGTTCAGAAAGACATGAGCAAATTTGATAATGTTGATTTAAACAATATAAGAGTATTTTTAAATTCAGAAAGATATCCATATCATGATCTATATCTAAACTTTAAAGAAAACAAGTTCTCTGCACTCTATGAAATGTTTGCAAACTTTAGAAATTCCTATTATGGAATGTCCAGCGAACCACTTTTTACACCTCAAGATTTTAAAAATATATCTCCAATCACGCACATTGATTGTTCTCATCAAAAAGAATCGCTCCAAACTGGTTCAATTGGTATTCGAGTTGAATTTGAAACTAATGAAAGTATTAAAAAAGATACTTCTGCTTATTGTCTTATTTTGCATGATAAGATATTTAGCTATAATCCTCTCACAAAAATTGTAAGACAATTATAATGCGCATGCTTCTCCGTTTCTATAAATTCAGAAGTTTGGTTTACATACCCACCATAATGATTGCGACACGACTATATTATTATTTGGAAAACTTGGAAAAATTGAGACAACAAATCCAAGAATACGAAAACAAAAAAATCATTATTAGAAAATTATCTCTTATGAGGGTATGAAGTTATTGATACTTGATGTTCAAGGATTCAAAATAGAAAATAACAGATTTATCCCAAAGGAACTAGCTGCATTTGATGGAAGAAAAATATGTCATTATGTATTTAAATCACCTTTTGATATAAGACAGTTACCACCACACCTAGTTAAGGAAGCAAATTGGTTAATGAAATATCATCATTGTATATCATGGGATGAAGGTTTTACTCCAACGCATAAGTTTGCCGATATAGTTAGAAGCCTGACCGAGAAAGTTGATAACGTGTACGTGAAAGGAAGAGAGAAATGTCAATATATAAGGAAATACACAATAAAACCAGTGATAGAACTTGAAGAAAGCCCTACATTACAAAAAGGAGATCCACAATGCTTTTACCATTCTAAATCTCCCTGTATATGTGCACTAAATAATGTATATTATATGTATAACAATTTTTTAATGATTGAATAAAACGCAGTTTCAACAAAAAATTTTTTTTATTTAAACAAACAAATTACGTTTCATCAAATATTTTTTTTATAATATCTACTGGAACAAACTTTTTCACTTCATCCAAAAATGCAGCATATCCCATCTCCTTAATGGTGTACAGAAATGAATTTAAGTCGGATGTGTGTAAGTAAATATTGCAGGCTTCTACTGCTTTTCCATATTTTCTTGCGATTTCCATACATTCGTCGAAGGTATATAATCTATCAAAACCATAATTTGCTTCATGTTCAGCATCAAACTCTAAATTTCTAAAATGTTGTGCCAAATTTTCTACTGCTGATACCAAATTGTACGCTGGTGTCTCTTGTACGTAAGCTAACCACATCTTGACTGAGAGCAGTTGAATAAACTAGCAGAAATAAGTACTAAATTCTGATAGTGGTGGGGGAAGAAAATATTGAAAGTTTATTAAGATAGTTTTATTTTTCAAGAATACTGTTTAAAAATTGATTACATGAAAACGTTTCAACATCCTCTATAACACAATCAGGATAAAAATTTAACAACTCCAACACACAGTAAATATTTGCACTATTAATATTCTTCGAAGGTGAAATAATGTCATATACATTTTTAATCAGATCACCATTTTTCAAAGAAATTCCACTTAAGAGAATATTATAATATTTCGAAAATTCTTGAGATTTTAACATATCAAACCGGTATTTCACTAAATTCGTCAAATTTACTAGTTCATTTATAGTATCACCAGCTAAAAAGATCTCGTTGCCGCCATCTTGTATAACTTTGATTATTCTTGAGTCACCGATAAACACAAAATGAAGTTCATAACCATTCCCTTGCATTGGTAGCCATCCGCTGTTATTAGAGTGAATGAAACTCATTATAATTCCTTGATTGTTAAGGAATGAAATCCACTGATCTTCATTAAAGATAACATTTTGATTGTTTTTGTATCCGCTCAGCTTGATCACAGGTTCATAATTTCGCTCCAAGGAAAACCCAACACTAACCCATTTCGACTTTGATTTATTTATGTAGTATACGGATTCGTTGACTACAGCTCCGTTACGTTTCTTGCTAAACTCTTCCTGGGGTTGTTGATCCACTGTTGTTGATATATTCGATGCACTAGCATAGCTAGTTGATAATTGATTGTAATAGTTTTCTTGGAACATTTTAAGGTTAAGCTTAAACGAGTGTTGCAAACTGAATGTCTGTTAGTCTTTTCATGTCTGCTTAAATAACAGAAACAGGAGAGAGTGGTGGGAGGATATTCTTATCATAGGGCAACATTGGTATTGGTGTATTGAGTAAAAGTCGAAAAAAATACATTTTAATCATCAGTTACTAAGCAGCTATGAATGATAGCGGGTCACATATTTTTATTGATATTCAAGGATTTATATGCTCCTTTGGATATATCCCCAAAGAAATGTCAGTTTTTGATGGCGTTCGATATTCTACTTTCCTATTTAAATCACCTTTTAAAAGAAATATGTTATCTGCTGGAGATACTAAGGTTGTAACTTGGTCCGAAGATTATCATGGAATTGAGTGGGATAGTGGAAATATAGACTTGAATGAAATTGAAGATATTTTACACAAAGTGATCCAACCCTATGAAAATCCTAAAATATACGTAAAGGGTAATGAAAAAGCCAATTTCTTGAAGATGTTTTTAGACGAAAAGCTTATTAATAATATTCCTGTTGGATCTGAACCCAAATTAAGCAAATTTAAAAGTCTACCAGAATGCTACTTTCATAAAAATATTAAACCATGGCATTGTGCATTAGCTAATGTAAAATTACTGCATAAATATAAAAATTCATATTAATTTAGTTGTTTTATTTCCCATTTCATAGCCCTATTTTACCCCCACTTCTATTTGATTGAATAAAAGCATGGTACTTCAAATTTATCAGTATTATGCTTGCAATATTCAACAACAAAAAATGAAACAAGAAAATTCTCCTACTAAAATTGTGCAAAAGCGAAAGTTAAATAAGCCAAGCAAGAAAACATCTGAAAAGATTAAGCTGGAAGAAACCTGCTCCATTTGTTTAGAAAATATGAAGAAAGGAGATATTGTTACACCAAGTTTTTGTTGCCATGAATTTTGCTTTATATGTTTAATGCGTTGGACACTAAATAATGCATGCTGTCTGTCTCTCTGTTTTGCTGTCTGTTCTGCTGTTTTGCTTCCTAACGAAGCAGTGGAAATGATGTACATATGTATTAAAGTTGGATGGTAATGTGATAGATAGTAGGGTCCCGAAACAAACATGCTCTACTACTAGCGTGTGTAGGGTACTGAACCAATCATGCTTTACTACTATCGTCTTGCAGAAAAATTAAAATTTTGTAAAACGGTTTTTGTAGAGATTATTTTTATGACTCTGCTTTAGCATATCATTTAAAAGCAAAGTTTTGCTATTTTGTACCGGTTTTGTTTTATTTTTGTTATATTTTACAGTATTTTGTTATATGTATGGCTCGCCGGGAGTAAAATTTGAAGGTTGTGACACGACGATTACTGATGAAAACCGCTCAAGGCGATCGCTGACGAAAAAGGGTCATGGTGGTTTATTGTTTGTTAGTTTACAAGATAAAATATGGGATTTGCTCTATTACCTTGTCAAGATATAAGCGAAACTTTTATGAAGAATAGTTTTTTTCATTTAGGCCTTTCCTTTTTGTTAATTGAGTGGTATATTTAAAAACTACTTTTTAACCAAAACCGAGACTAGGGCGTTTAAGTTTAAGAAGTTTCACTTTTGATATACGTACATAGTGCATGCCCATTTTTTGTTGTTGTTTGTTTCTCCATCGATCTGTCTTGGGGTGTTGAACGAGCATTACTTATCTACTAGGACCTTTCAAAAAATTAAATTTTTGTAAAACGGTTTTTGTAAAGATTATTTCTATGACTTTGTGGAATTAGTTCACGCAAATATAAACAGAAGCTGTATTTGTCTGGACTAATTCGAATATCACAAATTTGAACATAAACCAACATACATAGTGCATGCACATTTTTTTGTTGTTTGTTTCTCCATCGGCCTGTCTTGAGGTTTTGAACGAGCATTACTTATCTACTAGGACCTTTCAAAAAAATTAAATTTTTGTAAAACGGTTTTTGTAAAGATTATTTCTATGACTTTGTGGAATTAAACAGAAGCTGTATTTATCTGGACTAATTCGAATATCACAAATTTAAACATAAACCATATTTGTTTGGACTATGGCATCAATGTCCTATCTAACATGCTTGATTAATTACTTTTGTCTTAGAATGTTACAACAATAATTGAAAACTTTAAACTAGATGTACTTTTGATGACTGTATTATAAAAATCAATAAAATAATATTCTCTGTGCTCGGATAATTAACGAAGGGTAAAAATTTAATTCAAATGATTAAACCCGCATATGTAGGTATTTCAAACGTAAATGTTTGACTAAAGTAGGTACCGCTACATTGGCAAATAGACATATGTTATTATCCGCGTTGCCCCCTTTATTTCGTTCCAGTCTGGTAATTTTTATTTGCTAGGGTGTCTCGCTAATTCCCCCTTTTGTAATATTTCAGGTGACGAATAGTTTTATAGAAAATAATAAGATACTGTTTACAATCATTTATTTTGCACATTGTGATTTTATTACTATATTTCAATTATATAGGAATGTAAAGCTACTATATGAAACACAATTTATTAGTTCTTGATTGAATATAAATTGACTATCATTATCCAAGTTTTAAAGGATGAATGCTTAATTATTAGTAGTTAAATTAGATAATGTCTTATTACATAATACACAATTACTCTGCGAGCTGGGAGGGCCATCTATTTCAGTGCGCCAATCCGGTCTATTGTAATGAATAAAACACGGTAATATTATTTGTAGGTTGAAGTTAGCTTTATATGCGCTTGGCAGTTTTCCCCAAATATTTAATAGTTCGAGAGGGTTTGCATTTTTGATTAAGTAATACAACGGAATCATTTTCAGTTCTTCAGAGATAAATTCTATTAACTGTCTCTCCCATTTACATGAGATAAAACAATATTAACACCAGGGCAACAATTCATTTTTTTTAATAATTATGGATCCTAACGGATGTAGCCGGCGATTTTCGTTGATGTTTTGTTGTCAATAGGTGAGATGGTTGATTTTGTTGTTTAGCTTCTAATTTTTGAAATAGTTTTCTTTCACGAAATTTCTTGTTTGCACTCTTGAACAACTTTGGTGGTAAACAGCGAAGAACTGGATTACTTAACACGTATTCTAATGGTTTATATGATTCGCAAAATATCTTAGGATGGCGTAGCACAACAATGTGTTCTAATGGTTCACAGTTCCTTTCATTCCAGATCGACGGGTATTGACAGAATGAATGATTGAAAGTTGTAGCGTTCCTATTTAAAAAATGAGGAGTGGTGGGAGGAATTTACAAATTGAAATTAGGTGGGAGGATATTGATGTGAAGTTAGGTAGGGGGATATTTGGTTTGAAAATAGGTAGGGGACTTGTAATGTGAGGTTAGGTGGGGGGACTAGCGGTATGAAGTTAGGTAGGGGGATAATGATATAGTATCCCTAAATAGTATCCCTAATTTGAGCCAAAACCAGCGGTTACACCCTACTGATAATATTGTTTTTTTCCGTGACGGGAAAAACGTTTGACATTTTATCTCTGTTGCCAGGTAACAAAATATCGCTTTTTATGAAATTACTTTTTTCCTCGGGAAAAAAATTAGTACTTTTTTCCCGTATATGCCTACATATATACACATAGATCAAATCACAGAATTAAATTGACAGATATTTGATTACTTTAAAGGTTTCCTTAGCAACGCAGGTCTATTGTCACTATAGTAACACAGCCTACCAGTTTATAAATTCAAATTTCACATCGATAATTTTCTGACTTTAATATATTGTAGTAATATGTTTTTTTCAATATTAAATCGTCGTTTTTCCCGTCACAGAAAAAAATTGTGTATTATACACGGGAAAAATATTAGATTTTAGCTCTCGGTTTTTGGTCTCCCTCCGCTTCGCGTCGGGAGGCAACACAACCTCGAGCTAAAATCTAATACTTTTTTCCCTTGTATAATAAATAACTATTGATCGATTAAACTGTCATATATAGAATTGTGTCAGTAATCTTACTTATGACAAGTAAGTACTTTTTTATCATTCCCGAATAAGAATATAGTAGTGACTCTGTTCTAGCCTAATATAAACAGCTATTTTGTTTTTAGTATTCATAATATTTGAAGTTATGACTGTCTTCTAGCTTAACATAATAAATAATGACGTAGTTTTTGTAACTTTTGTTGTGTTTGGAGGTGCTGGTTCTTGGTCAATGTCAATGTAAGACATTTCTGTAGTAAATTATTTACTTTAATATATAATATAGTTTTTCTTCAAACGTCAGCAAATCCGTCATTACTCGACTGTGTAGGCGGCCGTGAAGTTTCGTTTTTCCTCCGCCGGAGCTTTACTTTTCACTTTTCCGCCGGCGGAGGTAAAAGTGTTGTCATAGCAACATAGATACAATACAAATAGACAACAAAATAAGCATCAACACCTCAAGATTTATTAAACTACAATTTGTATTTATCACTCAATTTGTGACTGCATTTCTAAAAATCACTAATTTAGGAACAAATTGGTTATTATTTAATCGAATTTACTCAATAACTGCTTATCAATACGGAATTAAAACGTAATCGGAGACGCCATCTTAAAAAAATAATTATTGTTGACAGTGTCCACTGACAGCTTTATGTTACATAATTCACCGACACCGGTCTAAGCAAGGCCACCTACGACCGTTGTCTAAGTCGCTTTGCGAACCCATATATCTTTAATAATAATTAGATATTATTACTATTAAGAGATGTTTTTGCATTAATATGTCGACATTTGAAGAAAAAACAGCATATTTTATTTGGAGGAAAAGTTACTTTTCATGGCTTGCTCTCTATTACCAGCCTCACTGCGTTCGGCTGTTAAACACGAGCGCGCCATGAAAAGTATCACTTTTCCTCCATATAAAATAATATACTATTATTGTCTTCATTTACCAACTACTTAGTCTGTATAGCACCATTTTACTGTGCCTACCGAATGCAAATCACCAATTGAGCCAACTTCGTTATTTTAGTGACATTTTTCCCATTTTTTCAGCAAAGAAATCCTACTCCACTAAATGGTGACCCTATGGAGATTCATTGCACTGAGTCTACTTTCCTGTCACCCAATGAGACTTACTCGATATCTGATCATTTTCGCCTAATGATGAGCATCCATCATCAAACCTTGTTTTCAGTCTATACAAATCGATTTTGTAAAATTCAGATAAACAACGGCAATGCAACGAAACATTTTCTCTTTACAATACAGATACAAAAATAGCTCAAATTATATTTTCGAATTACCCTAGGAACTAATAACAGAGCTAGTTGAACTATTGTAGAAAAACGTTAATGGAAATACTGCTGAAAATGAGAGAAAAACAGCATCAGCAGAAGGTGGATGGAAACGTAGTGCGTATGAATATAACAGAATAGCGTTTTAAGAATAATGCGGAGTAATTGACTAAAATAATGACCTGATACAAGTGTAAAGATTTTATGGTGTTTATTTAAGGTTTTTGTTACGCTGATTATTTTGCTAGCAAAGTGATTTCCGACGCATTACTTTTGTGGATTGTTATTATTTTTACAATAAAACACAGCCACTTCAAATTTCCAACAGCTTTAATCTGAATTTCTCTGATTTACACTTTTGCACACACCTGCTACATTTGTATTGTTGTCTACCTAATCTATTTAATAAATACGGCTTTTTACAAACTAATCCGTTATAATCCCACCTTCCGGGCCCCAGTTTAAAAATGGCCTCCCTTGGATTATGCATATTATTATTAATTTAAAAAATGCGAACTTTCGACTGATTTTAAATTCGAAAATGTGTTTGATATTAATTTAGGGAAGCGCTTGTTTTTAAATTTTTGTTGGTATTGCTGATATGTTATAAATATAATAAATATATGGGCTTGTTTGCTCGAAATGAAATAATTATATTGTTCAACCGTACAAATATGACTTTAAATTTGCGGCCTATCTGGTTTTTTCCTTTTTTAAAGACTTGAAAATTGGCAATAACTTTGAAGACCCTATGTTAATTATTCAATTGATTCACGAGTTCGTATTTGTGAAATATAGAAATTCTAATAAACAACAAAATCGACTGATAATTTTGTGAAATAACATACATGCATTACCATTATGCATATGGATTCAGTTTGGTACCACCACGAGGTGAATGGAATCAATTTTCAGAAGACACAAAATTCCACGCAGTATTCAGAGGATTACCTATCAAAACGACGACAGAAGATTTAACGGAAGAATTGAAGGATATGGGGTATGCCGACGTGGAAGTATCCCAGATGACAAGCCGACGGACAAAGAAGAAGATGCCTCCAGCCTCGGCCCCGGTGCCTGCACCCCAAGGGGCTGGTATGGCGCCGATAAAAATCATGATTCAAGATCAAGTCATGGCGGCGATAGTACCATTAATCAGGAAAATGGTACAAGATGCTTTCCAATACCTAAATGGCCAATGAAAATAATGAGCACCTACAAATTATGTCGTGAAACGTCTGCAGCATTAGGGCTTCTACATAGACATAATCCGGCCATCCTGGCCTTGCAGGAGACCAGGATAGACCACACAATAAGCTTCAAGTTAGCAGGTTATACAACATACAGGTACAACAGACCCAAGCCCAGAGAAGGAGGGGTCGCACTAGTAGATAATGAAATAAACCATACTGAAATAGGAGTTGAAATGGAGTCATAAATTGAGGCAAAGAAGACTCAGAGACCTGAACTGTGAAAATCAATCAGCCTGCCAGATGCAGAGAGCAATCCGCAATGCCAAAATTCTGATCCCGCCTATACCCGGGGCAGGTGGATTGGTTTATGCGGATGAAGATAAAGCGGAGATATTTGCTGAAACATTGCAAAGGTAAAGCGGATTAAATGAACATCCTAACGAGGATGAAAAACTACATGCAGACATCCAAGAAAGACCCAGGCGCCTTGAACAAAGACATATTCAACCAAGATGTGATGTTCCAACTTCACCAGGTGAGGTTGCAAACATCATAAAGAAGTTGAAGATTAAAACACCAGGTGCTGAAAAAAAGAAGCAGCCTAATGCTAGAAATGCTACCCAAAAAGGATTCGCAGCAACGGTAAACATCATTAACGCGATGATGAGACTTGACCACTTTCCTGATAGATGGAAGGAGGCTGAGGGATCGTAATACCTTAACTAAGTGCGGATAAAACCTAGGTAAATTTTATGATGTGCAAAGTTTCATGAACCACATTCCGAGATATCAAAAGACAGATCTTTTTTGCGATAGAATCAGTCATTTTCACTCGCAAAATCAGACATACGTTTATGGTTTTATCTTTTTTTCTATGAAGTATGTATGTGCTGACGTGAACATCAACTTAATGTGATAAGAGTATATTTATTAATTAATTTCAGATGCAAAGAAACAACTGAAAATATATTCTATGACGAGATATTTGTTTTGCTAAATACATACTAACTAGAAAGGGGATGCATTTCTATTGGCTGTGGTAGACAATTTAATAAATAATGTAGTATGAGCTAAGACAAACGTACCAAGGCACTTTGAATCGATGATTGATATATCATCATCACAAGCGCCAAAAGCAAATCTTATCATATTGGTAACAATTGTTTAAACATTTTACAGATCAATAATTGTTTAAACATTTTACAGATCAAGCGAAAGAATTTATTGTAGTGTCCTTAGTTGTATACATTTTTTAATCGGCTATAATGGTTTAATATATACAAAAGCAAATAGCAAACTATTGCAGCTATGTCTAACTTACCATATTCATAATAGTCATAACGTATAAGTCAACATCTCTGCTTTTATGATACTTCATGAATTTCTTATCACAAACTACTGCAATTTCTAGATATCTGTTAACACTCTCTAAGCCTCTTTTTACTTTAAAGATGTCCTGCCCATCCATTAATTGTTCTCTAGAATTTTTAAGAATAGTATAATAAAATTGTGGGTCAAACTAAAATCCAACGTACGTCATCCATGTAATGGGTAACATACGCCTTCTTCAATAGTTAAAACTGCGTAAAGAAAAATTAATTCTAACTCTAATTTACATTTACATTTACCAGCAATTTCAAATACTTACATGTTTTATGCCCCTATATCTTTTGGTGAAACACCATTGTTATGAAGCAAGTTTTAAACGTTACATGAGGCTTCAATTTGCTTTTATATTATAAATCATATTTTAAACTCAGAGTTAACATTAAGTTTACTTTTTATCATGGGTAGTTTGGGCTAGTTTGAGTTAGCTTAATAGTGAAACGTTATACGTTTGCTTAATATGATTGTGAAGTATCTCGAGGACATTTCATATAAGTAGTCGTATAATTAAAAGAATGTGTCGCAGAATATCTAGCTATACCAATACGTGACAGAAACAAATCAAATTGCGGGCGAGCCGAAGTGCAACTTGCACATAAATAATATGTTGTCCTTCGGCTAGTCCACTACTGTTTGGATAGATAGGAAGCATGTATTTTAAATCTTTAGTTCTTGATTCCATTTAACAAGGAATATCAACGAAAACTAAAGGAAATATCTATTGATGTTATTAAATTAGCTTCCTATTTCATTTTCGAATCCATTCTTTCATGGTTCATATGTGTTTATGCCCATGCAATCTATCTAATAATTACTTTGTTTGCCTCGTGTAATTATTAATATATATTATAGAGATAACGCAACATTCTGCATAAACCTATTCTGATATGGAGAGAGGAAGAAATTACCGAAGAGATGAACCAATTTACCATCAAACACAAAAAATTAAAAATAGAGTCTCAAAGGACTTTCACTTATCAACAAGACCTGTAATATACTACCACATAATAATATGTAGGGTAATAGTATTGTTGATTTTGATGAATGAATCTGCCAGTGGCTAGACATTTGCCATTGGTCAATCCATCGATAAAAGTTAAGAGGCTAATCAAGGCAATATTTTTACAGCTCTTAGATAAGCGGATGACAATATAACATGAATAAAAACGTAGGAAGTCATGTTAGAGCTATCAGTACTAATGCTGAAAGGCATGCTCGGATATGTATCGAACATTCTTTACGATCGGCGAGAATAGCAGATGCAACGTCTAGAGCTTTTCATCATAAATAAAGACCAAATTAGAGCAATAACATCTCAGCGAGGGGAAGAGGACAATAATGAGGATATGTCTTATCACTTGCAGACAAAGATTAAGGATATGTACTTGTTCCCATAGAAAATAGGAAATTTGGATCGAATAGGCTGGAATATTAAGTGAAAGAATTGAACATTCAGTGAGTCGGAAGTCGTGCTTATTTTGAAGGACTATTACTTTTACATTGGTAGGTTATTATGTTAGCAATAATCCATCTTTAGTTCATTTAATTCGCGTGTATTAATGTTGGTTATGCATTATTTGTATTTTTTTTTTTGAATAATGTTTGCATTTAAACGTTAAAATTAGTTTTTATGCATCTTTCACTTTCTGTCTTAAGCCTGATAATTAAAAGACGCATAAAAATTAATTTTGGCATCAACTGCTATTAAAAATGCATAACCATATACCAGACTCGTAATTTTTTACCTTGTATGCCACTTGAATCTGTAATAGATAAGACTTCTTCTATTTAGGTCTAAGTTTAATTATTTATGGACCTTGACAAAACTAAAATACCTAAAAATGCTGATTCCAAGTTGTAGAGTTTTAAATACTATCCAATAAATTAACTAATGTGATTAATTGGAAAGAAAGCATTAGAGCAAAAAAAAAACGATTACACGTTCATATTGATTGATCACTGTATATCTGCAAATAGTGCATATCAACGAATTTTGCAATTAGTTTATTAAGGATTTGAACAAAAATTGTCGCAATAAACAAAGGCAGCGGCGAAATGTTGTATTTTTAAACCCTTCGCATAATTGGAGCTAAAGAGTACAAGGTAAGTCAAAAAAGTTTGCCTTTTTTAAGAAATTTTATCAATAAAATGTGTTTACTAATATTATATTGTTACTAGCATACTTTCAAAAATATTTCAGATAAAAACTACAGGGTGTTTAAAATATATGTTCAATACTGAAATTTAGTAGTTGCCGTGCTTTATTCAAAGTGAGACGGATTTGAGGTTACAGTATCTTTGGTATAACGTGATTTTGCTGTTTTTTATTTGTTTTCGAACAAATAAGTTGTAAAGGTAAGCAGATATACATTTATTATAATTGATAACCTAGATATAGTGGCAGTAGTGTATTTGACATGATTATTTATTAAAATTGTTTTTTAGTTTTATTTTGAAAGAACCTTTTTCTAAAATATTGTGGTACGATATGTGTATTACCGCCTCATAATATCATTTTTTTTTAGGTAATTTTACCTTTTAAATTGAATAGAAATGACATACGAGGAGCTCATGGGGGACATTGAAGGTACAAGCACTCCATTTGATCTAGAATCAATCATTAACGCCTCCGAGGAAGAAATCGACGAAACCGATATCCCACATGACATGATTCTTATGAAACCCGAAACTGATAGCGAATTAGAAGATGATCTACCTTTTCAGTTTTGCAGTCCCAATTAAGAACCTCGTCTAATTCAATCGATAGTCGTGATTGTTCAAAACTTGTACGTCCCCAAAAACCAGCCGATTTGATTGCCGATTTTGGAATTACTGATATTATGAAGAATATTGCCACTCCATCACCAGAAAAAAAAATTAAGCTCTTTTTTAATGATAAAGTTTTGACTCCATTGTTTTCCAAACACATTTTTTGTATAACAACAACAAACTGCCGCTGCGCCTAAAGTTACAAACACAGAGGAAATAAACACTTTTCCTGCTATAAATTTGTTGATGGGACTAAAACGTCTTCCCAGCTACACAGATCACTGGAGTAGTTCTCCCGATTTTCTTGATCCCTATATTAACCCTTTGATGACTGCAAAACGCTTTAGTCGAATACTTTCAAATTTACATTTAAATGATAACGTTATGATGTCAAAAAAGGGCCCCTGGCTACGACAAGTTTTACAAAGTGAGGCCACTCCTAAATGCCTTATTGAATAATTTTGAAAAATGCATGCTCCCTAACAAGGATCTTACGATTGACGAGTCTGTGATCAAATTTAAAGGAAGGGGCAGCATAAAGCAATACCTTCCAAAAAAGCACCTTAAAAGAGGTTATAAAGAATGGGTAATGACCATTAAAAATGGGTATTGTCAAAGGTTTCAAATTTATATACTGGGGAATCAGATGATGCCCAGAAATGTTTAGGAGCCGGAGTAGTAAAGAACATACTGGATGGATTGGAAAACAAACATCATGTGGTCTATTTTGGCAATTTTTTAACAGTATTCTTTTACTTGAAGGTCTGAAAAATTTATATTCATGCTTGTGGTACAGAGAACGCCAAGAGAAGACTGCTACCGAATTTTAAGACTGCCAAAAATTTTAGTAAATGTCAAATTTAGACCTCAAACACTAAACGGGTAGTAGTAAAATGGCACGATAAAGAGCGCTTTCACACGAGAATACTGTATGCGAGATTTGCGTATCCGAGATACAGGTAAGACATACATTCAAATGGACCTATTCACACGGCACGAGCGACGAATTCAGTATCGCGATTTTGAATTTCTGCATCCCGGCAACTCAGCCGCCGGACGCTGAATGCGTATGCCGCATACAAAATTACCATTACGATATATGGACCTGTTCAGACTTGGATACTTTTGCAGCGGAGAAGATATCATAGACGCAGGGTATTTTTCAGTATAAATTAAATCGTCATAGGTATTATTTAATACGCGCTATAGTGATGAACCTATGCACGGCACTGCGACTATTTTAGTACTGATTGAAGAAATATGTGAATTCGATGCAGCAG
Source organism: Pissodes strobi (assembly GCA_016904865.1). Taxonomy (NCBI): domain Eukaryota; kingdom Metazoa; phylum Arthropoda; class Insecta; order Coleoptera; family Curculionidae; genus Pissodes; species Pissodes strobi. The sequence continues at coordinate 30,917 of MU183033.1, read as the reverse complement.
TCCAAGTTTTCGACCGCGATTCTGTATCTCGGATACGCGTATCTCGCATACAGAATCCTCGTGTGAAAGAGCTCTAAGCGTAGCGTCTCTTGTTATCAAATTTCCACCTCCGAATGATTTCACTGAGGTTTCACGATAACACAAAACCGGTGCCATTGACAATATACCCTGCCCTGCTGTATTGACAGATTATAACCAAAATATTAACTTTCTTGATAAGTTCGACCAAAACCTTTATGTTTATAAAATAGATGGAAAATCAAAAAAATTATGGCACCGGATCTTCTTTTATCTTGTTGATGTCGCATTCTTAAACGCATTCGTTTTACACAAAGAATTACAATTACCTAAAATGACGATGAAACAGGTTAGAAGAGAAGTCATCACGTTTTTGATGATAAAAGGGAAAGTTTACCAACTCCAAATACTATCGCTATTTCTTCCGAAATACGCACAAGCGAAAGTGCACACCAACCACAAAGGGATACCAGACGTCGCTATGCCCTGTGTAGTACATAAAAAAAAACAAATTAGAACCGACTGGATATGTTCTATATGATATGCAATGTTCCTCTTTGCCTCGGAAAAAAACGAAACTTGTTTCCAAAATTACCAGCTGGCAAATAATTAATTTAAGTTTTAATTTTTTATCTAAGTGCGCAGTGGTTCAAAAATTAAACCACCAATTTTTTTTTTCAAAAGGTTAGGAAAAATTTAATTTTTTAATTTTTATATCTTAAGTACATCTTTTTTGGTTTAAGTATAGTTCAAAACATAAAAATAAATGATTTTTAAGTGTCTGCCCTTCTAGGACTTTTATTTGCAAACATATCCTGCCCCTGAAAGAGTTAAATAGCGTTAATATCTCTAAAACTTTTTAAATATTTTCTGTATGTATTTTTGATCGCTTATGAAATATTATTTATTATCTTGGTGGTATTTCGACAAATAATTATAATATGTATTTAATGTAATCATACAGAAGGATGCAAATAGGTAGTAATACTTTTATAACTCCCAAAATGAACAAAAATATGAATATTTAGGTTTTAGTTTAAATGGAATAAGAAAATTTCTAACAAGCGTCCCTCCTGTTATACACATATATTTTATTTTCATTACGTTCTGTCTCACATTTTTGAGCATCCCTGGTGGTATAATAGTTCTGCGAACGTCTCTTGTTCCATTCTGCCTATATTTTCATAACATAACTTTAATATAGTCCCACAACAAATCCAGTAAGGAAAGGTCCTATGATCTTGGTAATCATTGTGCAAAGCGTTCACGCCCAATGGAGATAATTAAGAGCAGTTAAGGAGATTAGCAAAGAAATAAAGCCATACGATTCTGTTTTGGAGTATGCCACACCTAAGATTTAGAGACTAATAATTTTGGGGTTGCACTTCGCATATCAAAAATAAATGTTCTTGAGGATAATATTCAGCCAAAAATTTGCTAACTTCGCGATGGTAATTCGGAGAGACATATATTATCACATTCAGGGTCATTAAGAACTTGAAAAAGATAGGGCAAGTAGAGACCAGTGATTTTGATGATGTACTTCCATATCCAAAAAAAATGTTTTCAGTTTTGAACATATTTTTAATCACGCTGCTGCTCTCATTCCAAATATTTCTAAGGCCAAGCATAAAGGTGCGTCTAGACTTGTGACAAAACCACGTGACGTGACAGCGCGCAGCGTCGTGTACAGTTTCACGACGAGGTGAACTTCGATGCGTGTCATCCACGCGTCTTATCGTATCATCAGAACGTTTTGCATCTTTAGTTGAATTTTACCTAGTTTCTATTTTTTTCTTTGAGTTAGTATTTGTTTTTCTAAAATCATAAAGATGGAATAGACACAGGCGACAACTTTAAAATGTATAGAATTATATGGGAAAAGGAAATATTGTGGGTTACAAAAACTCACACTATTTATATTGTCTTTTAGTATTCGATAGCCTCGCATACTTCTGGAACTTTTTCAGTTACTGATTGCTTAGAAATTTTAAGTACGTACTGCAGACCAGTAGCTAAAAATCTGAGCATTACAGCTCTTCTCTTGGATAGGTACAGCTTTCCTCAAAAAGTGTCTTTTTTAGCAATTTTTGGTCCAATTAAATTTAAAAAAAATCAAAATCTGTTGGAGACATTCTCGTAACATTTTTATAAAATCCGCAGATTTTTTGAAATTTTAGGTCTTGAAGTAAATGGTTTCCTCCATATTGCAGTCTTTTACTATAAAGATGTTGCTGCCACCATCTTTTTTGTATTATTTTTCTTTTATTACGTAATAAATAACTGTATGTATGTATACTGCTGCTGCAACATCCATGATGACTGACTGTTTTTTATTTAAATGAGCGGAAAGCTGCAAACGCGACTGTGATACCGGGACGATAACAGGCGAGGATGACACGAATCAAAGTTCTTCTCGTCGTAAAAATGTTCGCGACGCTGTCACGTCACTGGGTTTTGTCACAAGTCTGGACGCACCTTTAAGCTTGACCATCGTATTCCTTGACTCTAAATATAAAAGTTTGCCTAGCAAAATACAGGGTATTGCTTAGTAAAGAGATAATTGGAATTGAAATTTCTTAATTAAAAGCGTCAATATTTCAGAAACCATAAGTTTTGCATATCCATGCATCAAATTTATACCAAAGAAAATTTAGAATAACTCCTAGGGTTCAAAAATCACATAATATACGAAGCGGTCTATTTTTAAAAACACAACTATGAACTGAGATATGCGTTATTTTATTTTTTGGGTGTTACTTTACTCACACTCGTAGAAAAACTTCTATATTGGCAAAATCTCTAGAATATTAAGAACTCAAGGAATGTTAAAATAGAAAATTATTATAATAGAATATCTATATTATTTTGTTAAAATTCATTTGCAAAAATTGCAAACTATTTCTGGTATTTTTCCAGTAGAGCTAATATCAAAAACTTATTTATCTGAAATGTAGACCTCTTAATAAGCACAGATATTTATTTCAACCTTAATTAACTCGTATACTACGTATACACCTCGAGTCCAATTTATCGAAATACCTGATTTATCATAATTATCCTTCGCATCTCCGCCGTCCCTCATTACACTTTATAGTATACAACTTTTTCCCAATCGGTACAATTTTTAAAGAAGTTATCTAAAAACATGGTGATTCAGCCGACCCTGGTCGCTCGAGCTCATCGCCTTGATGCGTCATTACAATTTTGTAGCGATCGGTGACAAGCAAGAATCCGTAAATCGGTTCTTTCTTTTGGTTTTAAGAAGAAAACTGCCTAGTAATCGTATTTCAAGTACAGTGAATGTGTTAGTGATACGTCTTGCTCGCAAAGGAGGCGAAAAAAGGGGGCAATATTCATCGGAAGAAGCGAATCAGGGGGTGAGTCCATATAAGATTATATGCCAAAATTTCAAATATACATAAATACCTGGTTATCTTAAATATATAAAAATAGAAACTATCTCTCGTATAAAAGCAAACTAAATGTGTATAATACTAAACTAAACTGTATTATTATGAATAAATATGACACTTGTAACCCTTAATTTTTTACTTAATGAAATTAAAATGGAAAATACTCTCAAACTTCTAAAACTAACTATATTAGTATAAAATAGAGTGCGAGCGGGTTACAGTCAAAAATGCGAATGAATCAGTATTTTCAATATTTTACCTCTCGTCAGCGAGGCAGACGCTATCTTAATAAAATGAAATGTGCTCACTGCGATTTTAATTATACTAGCAAACTGCTATTTATATACGAGGGCATGACAAAACATTATTGTTACATTTATTAATGTTTTACATAGAGTAAAGCGTTTATACCATATAAAAATGAATATAAAAAATGGAAACAAATGGTTATAATTCGTATTATCACGTTTTCGATATTTGATCCCCGTATGGGGCACATGTTGGACTATAAACTACAATTCGATGCAAATATGGCAAAACAAAATACTAAAAGTATATTTAATTATGATCCACTGACTCATACTGCAGATCTATATGAAAATTTAAGAGTATGGCAATTACATAAGGTATTAAAATTTGAACAGAATAAACTTATTTTCAGGATAATAAATAAAACTCAAAAATCAAATATTATCATAATATTTTCAAAGGATATTCATAGCCACAATACGAAATCGTACTGTTATTACTAAAATGCAATTACCAGTGTTCAAAAACACTGTCTAGAGGAATAGGGACTATGTATATTGTAATTATTGTTATTACTGTATTAATAAATAATTAAAAAAATAATAAAATTAAAATTTTGAGTAAGTCGAAGAGTGCCCTTTTCTCACGAAATTAACCCCTAAAAACTAGCCACAAAGCAAGCTGACTCATAATTTACGAGCGACTAAATCCCAAGTTGGGTATTAGTATGGCTTTGCATGGCCCTCCGCTCGCTTCGTTCGCAACGGGGGCTCAATCAACAAGAACTAACCAAGTGCTAACCAAAACTAACCCAAGGCTAACCCAAACTTAAAGGAAAAAAGGTAAATTAATAGAAATTTTGCTAGGACGTAGACATGGTTTCGTGTCGCATCGCGCGCAGTATTTTGGATTGCAGCTTGGGATTTAGCCGCTCTTCATAAATTTATCGGAATGTTATCGTTCGGCTTTGTCGAAGCCATGTAATACCGGAACGCATTATTTGTAAACAATTCGTGTGGATGTGAGCCGACCGGTGAGGGAAAAATTGGAGTAAACATTGCTTGCAGGAGATGTTAATAAATAATAATAATACCTATTTACAATTCGCATTTGCAGATGCGAATAACTTTAACTAAAATTGGCCTTCACATTTGCAGATGTGAAGGGCCCCCAACAGCCTCCACCCAGCCCCGTCTCCAGGGGTGAGGCGGCGAGGCAGCCGCCTCGGGCGGCCGATTTTTAGGGGCGGCCGTTTTTATTTTTTCTATAAAGTTTTAATGTGATTGAATATAACACGGTAAACACTCTCGCAATGAATATGTAAAACGCTTCATTCGTACTATAAGCAGCTCATCGCGCGTTGTATGCAATAATAACCAACACCTTAAAAAATTAAACCCCACTATATAACATAACGGTCTATTTGCAATTAGCATTAGCAGTTTAAATTCGCAGTGAATGAAAAATCGCATTAACAGTCGCAACTGCTAATGAAAAATCGCGACTTAGCACATCTTTAGGGACGGACGACATCGACCTAAGCGATTAAGGACAATTTTTACGTAAGTGGTCGAAACGCAACCCGATTGATTAGTCGATTACTGAACAGCATGTAGCATATATTGAGCGTGGAGCGAGCGCATGTTACATATACGTACTCGTGCGATTTTTTAGATCAAAAATTCGAACTCCGCGCCCACAAATACCCCTCTCTAATGTAACCACATTAAAATTTATTTTTTTCGAAAATTATTTTTGAAAATTTTTTTTTCGCTTTTATTTCAGAAACGGTTAGAGGGATCCACGTACATGTTACTAACCTACAAATAAATTTTTTTAAATTGCATACAGGGTGTTAGAACCACAAATTTTCCCAAAAAATCCAATATTTTCGAAATATTTCGGTGCAACAAACTCGTGCAATTTTTTAGATCAAAAATTCGAACTTCGCGCCCCCAAATACCCCTCTCTAGAGTATTCACATCAAAATTTATTTTTTTCGAAAATTATTTATGAATTTTTTTTTTGCTTTCATTACAGAAACTGTTAGAGGGATCCACGTACATGTCACCCACGTACAAATAAAATTTTTTAAATCACATGCAGGGTGTTAAAACCACAATTTCTCCCAAAAAATCCCCTATTTTTGAAATATTTCGGTACAGCAAACTTG
>MU183033.1:0-25051 GCA_016904865.1 Pissodes strobi | reverse complement strand
TCCCAAAAAATCCCCTATTTTTGAAATATTTCGGTACAGCAAACTTGTGCGATTTTTTAGACCAAAAATTCGAACTCCGCCCTCCAAATACAATACCCACATCAAAATTTATTTTTTTAGAAAATTATTTTTGATTTTTGTTCTTTCATTACAGAAACGGTTAGAGGGATCCACATACATGTCACTCCGTACAAATAAATTGTATAAAATCACATACAGGGTGTTAAAAATAGAAATTTCCCCAAAAATTCCCCTATTTCGAAATATTTCTAAAGAGAAAACTCGTGCGATTTTTTAGACCAAAAATTCGAACTCCGCGCCCCCAAATACCCCACTTCAAAATTAATTCTTTCAGAAAAATATTTTTCCAAATTTTTCCACTGTTTTTATTACCGAAACGATTAGAAGGATCCACTTGCATGTCACCAACTTAGAAATAAAATTTCCAAAATCATATACAGGGTGGTAAAACAATACATTTTAAAAAAAATCAACTTTTCTCGAAATATTTCGGTACAGAAAACTCATGCGACCTCTTCGATGCGAAAATCGAACAACGCACCCAAAAACCCCCCATAAGATATTTGAAATAAAAAAGATCATCCCCCTACGAAATTCCCTATTTCGTGCCGAAATTCGAAGAAAAATGCTAGATTTTGAGACAAAAATTACATTTTATCGAATATCTACCTTATTTGAACTCCTATCGAAAAACTTTATAGGAGCTTTTCTATTGATCTTAAGACGGCGCAGACACTGGCGCAACCGATTTGAGATATCTCCTTCCGTTACTACACAAATGAAGAAAATATAAAAATTACGTTTGGTCGATTTGGAAAAAAACGAAACGCCATACAATTAAACTGGATACCGCACATTATAGTACCTGACGGGACCCATCTTTTTTTGATTTAAAGTTTACCTCTAACTCTTACCGTTTTCGAATTATAGCCGATTTAACGAAAATCTCGATTTTTTTCCGAAAAAAAAATATCCGTTTTTATTACGGAAACAATTAATGGGGTCCATTTACATGTTATTAACATAAAAATAAAATTTTCAAAATCATATACAGGGTGGTAAAAAAATAATTTTTGAAAAAAATTCCCTTTTTTTGAAAAAAAAAACGGCTATATATTTTTTAAGGTCGACGACTCGAATACGAGCTAAATGCCGTCGAAATACGCATTTTTGTTGGTATGTATTTTTTTCGTATCACTCGTAGTTTTGGAGCTACGACCGTTCTCGAATTTAAACGGCCGATTTCTCGAAAACTAAGAATATTTTTTTTTCGTAAAGAACCTTTTTTGTCGGCCCTGAGGTCCTCTACCTACATGCCGAATTTCAAATCGATCGGAAAAAAACCGATAGGTTCCAAGTAGGTTCCGGTTCCTATGGGACAAAATGAAGGTTAGGTCGATAAAAAATACGGTTTTTTCCGTTTGCCGAAATTCTTCTTTTTTTTACCGGAACCTACCCGTTAAAAACGTGTTTCGCGATTTCCCCCACTTCTCGATAAACATTTGGGAAACGGGGGGGCGTGGGCGGTGGGGGGTACCCACTAACCAGCCAACCCCGACTCCGCCGTGCGGAGTTTGATCGCGGTAAAATTTCGCTCCGAGCTCCCGTTTAGCCAGAAATCGCGAAAAACCACGCGATTTCAATATAGCCCCCCAAAACCGCCCCTTAAAATTGAGCCCCGGCATCCCCGATTTAATTCCAGGTAGCCCCACGTGGTACATCTATCACGAAAATATAGACGCTGTAGGTAATCTCCTTATATCGGAACGTACCGGTTAAAAAACCGCGCGGGCGCCTATTCGCCGGATAGGTCTTTATTGACTCCTTAATTGGTCTGTTGTAAGGGGCGGCAAAATCCTGCTCGCCTCGAGCGGCCTAACGCTTGGAGACGGGGCTGCTCCACCCCAGTAGGTATATTATGTAAGAGTAGTGAAAGGGCCCAGCCCCCCTTATAATTTACTATAAATTTTTCGTAGCTGAATTTCTGTTAAAAATATGTAAAATTAAATAAGTACACCGTCAAGCTAAAGACGGCCTATAGATTCTAACGAAACGCGAGGTACCCATCTAACGCGGGGTGTGACGCGATACGAGGCCCAGGCTCATCATGCTATAAAAAGGCAAAACGCGCTCGCGACAGGTTTCAGTCTAGGTAATCATTCGATGTGAGTAAGAACGCAGCGAGTGTCGTGAGCCCTTTCGTGGACATAATCTTTTGTCTACAGCAGAAACCCACCACAACAAGACGAAGGACGCAGAAAAATCAGGCGGCAGGGAAGCCTGCACAGCGACAATTCCGCCGGAAGAGGCGATGACCGGAGCGGTGAGGAAAGAAAGAGATAAATCACCAGTCACAAAAGTTCACACAAGTAAGTTGAAACACACTTCAAACACAATAACACAACATAAAACACACATTAAAATGGAGTCGTCTCTAATAAAAAGCTTGAGGCAGAAAACCTTGAGCTCAGAAAAACTATTCTAAAATTAAGATCTGATTCAGATAAAAGTCACAAACTAATTCATGAGCAGAGTGCTCAAATTGCACAACTTTTGGCAAAATTAAATGAACTTTCTACAGAGATGAAAAACATGTCGACGCATTTAAATGTGCCGCAAAACACAAACACAGACACACCCACTCAACAAAACATTACACAGAACATAGTGGCCCCCCCGCAGTTGAAACCAAGGAGGACGAAGAGATGGAAGTCTCTTCTGACTCCGAGAATCATTCCAAAATGCCCAATTCAGAGGAATTCCCACCTCTGAAGAAATCCAAGAGGGACACGATCCCTCCAAATAATTTTCCAGCCACAGTCAAACCCATATTAGCTGCTTCGATGAAGAAGCACGCAGAGGCCAGTACTTCGGCCCAAACTCAACCACAAAACAAAGCCCACCAACCCACCCCAAGTGCCCAATCAGCCCCCAAAAAGTCAGATGTGGTGCCTATCATTATAAGATGTCCAGAGCACTGGAAAATAATATTCCAAGACTTGACAATTCTGAAACTTGGTTTTGGAAATGTCAGAAAATCCAAACTTGACATTCAATTAACCCCAAATACTCCTGGAGACCATAGAGGCATCACTAGATACTTACAGGGTAAAAAGTACCCATATCATTCCTACTTCCTCCCGGAAGATAGGCTCCTCAACGTCATCATCAAAGGCCTTGATAATAAAATGAATATTGAGGATATCAAAAACGACCTAGAGGACAGGGGCTATTCCCCCAAGGAAATTTACTGGCTGAAGGTCGGTAGGAGACGTCAGTTTCTTACCAACTCAGTCAAAGTACTTCTTCCTCAGTCCGACATCAAAATTTTGGAAGAAGACCGAATCAATTATATGCCAGTTAGTGTAGAGCTTCAGAGAGGAAGCACAAACAAAATACAAACACAATGTCACAAGTGCCAGCAGTTTGGACACACCATTTCTAATTGCTACGCCAAACCTGTGTGCCATAGGTGCGCAGGTCCGCACTTTTACAAAGAGTGCACCAAAACAACAGATACCCCAGCAAAGTGTTGCAACTGCGGGGGGGAACACCCCGCAAACTACTCAATGTGCTCCAAAAACCCTAACTACAAGAAACCTCTGCCACAAACACGGCCTGTTAACACAAACATATCATTCGCACAAGTTACAAAACCACAACAACAACAACAACAACAAGCTCCAAAACCTACACAAACAACACCCACAAACAAAAACACAAACACAAACTCTCAAGCGAGTGCAATGCCGCAAGCAAACGGATTAATTGCTCTTCTAACTATGTCTGAACAAGACATAGTAGCAAAACTGAACAAAAGTTCAGATATAATTAATAAAAACCCAACATTGAAATTATTTGCAAATTTCAATGGCTAATAAACCGAAACACCTATTCTTAGTCAGTTGGAACGCGAACTCTCTTTACCCCAAAAGACACGAGTTTGCTGACTACCTGACTAAAAATAACATAGACATTGCACTCGTACAGGAAACATTCTTACGCCCTCAAACAAGATTACACATCAAAAACTACACAATCTACAGAAATGACAGGGCACAGCGTATGGGGGGCGGCACTGCCATTTTTGTAAAAAACAACATCACACATGACGCAATACAACCACCACAGTCAGACATACTGGAGGTGACAAGCATCAAAGTCAGTCTAACTGACGGAGACATTGTCATTCATTCAGTATACAAGCCACCACAACTTAACTTACCACTAGACGAAACCACAAAACTCTTCAACTACACACTGCCAGTTCTTGCAGCAGGAGACTTTAACTGCAAACATAGATCTTGGGGATGCAGGGCCACTAATACAGGTGGCACTGCATTACTAAGAGCTTCGCAAGAACTGCACTTCACAGTACATGCACCCCTCGAACCCACTCACTTCCATCACGAACGCTCAGATATTCTAGACATAGCACTTACTCAAAACATCGCACACAACGTTGTGATTGACAATTTGGAGGATTTATCCTCATCAGATCATTCTCCTATTGCCATCACAATAAACAACATACACGAACACAAACAAGCAAATATACAACAATTCATACATTGGAACATATTCAAAGAACACTTAACACAAAACATGCACAACTTACCATACATCGCCTCCAAAGCGGAACTAGACAACGAAGTTGCTAGATTCACTGAGGAGATACAAGCAGCCATAAACGCAGCCACAAAAACAGTACACACAAATCAAAACAACCCATACTCGCTTCCACAAAACATAAAAGACAACATAAGGGTCCGAAACAGGCTAAAACGACGAGCCAAACTAACAAACAACCGAGACTTAAACACACAAGCAAACAGACTCACGAATACAATCAAAACAGACATAAAAACTCACAAAAACAACTCATGGACCGAATACATCACTACAGTCAACCCACAAAACAACTCTCTATGGAAAATCGCCAAATCAATGCAAGGTCGCAACAAAGTGACATATCCTAACATTCATGGACTGAGAGGAATGGTGTATTCCAGCGAAGAGAAGGCTGAGGCCTTCGCAGACTCGCTGGAATCGCAATTCACCTTAGGCGATGGGGCACAGGATATAGATCACGAGGCAACCATAGAGAGAAACTACAGAGAAATACTAACTTACGAAAACGAACACCAAGACGACGAAACACGATTAACTAACACCGCAGAAATTGCGCAATTAAACCCGAAAAAAGCACCCGGCTACGACAACATACCAAACAGAGCACTAAAAAACTTACCAGAAACAGCCTTACTCAAATTCACTTACATCGTAAACACAATACTATCACTAAAACACTTTCCAAAATCTTGGAAAAAAGCAAAAATAATACTTATCCCTAAACCTCACAAAAATTTGATCTTCCCTCAAAACTGGCGACCTATTAGCTTGCTCTCATCACTGAGCAAGCTGACGGAGAAGGTTATGTTGGAGAGATTGAATACACACATATCACAAAACAATCTGATCCCAGATGAACAGTTTGGGTTCAGAAAACAACACAACACCGAGCTCCAACTTGCCAGACTTGTTGAGGAGGCGACTAGAGGACTGCAAAGACGGGCATCGACCGGAGTTGTAGTCCTTGACGTCGAAAAAGCCTTTGACAAAGTATGGCATGAAGGACTCATACACAAACTAGACAGACTACACAATCTACCACCACCACTAACTCAACTCATAGCCTCATTCCTCAAACACAGATCCTTCACTACACAAATAAACACAGCACTATCCACCACAAGGCGCATAGAGGCAGGAGTCCCCCAAGGCTCTCCTCTGTCGCCTACTCTATACTCATTATACACAACAGACATACCTAGGCACCCAAACACTAAACTCTCCATATACGCAGATGACACATGCATATTCTCAATAAACAACAATCACACAAGACTCAAAAATCACGTACAGCAACACCTACACTCCATATACGAATGGGCAGAAACTTGGAATATTAAAATCAATGAAGATAAAACACAGGCCATGCTCATAACAACTAAACGTAATAAACCTATTCCAAATTTAAATCTCGAAAACTCAGTAATAAGATGGCCAAACTCTCTCAAATATCTAGGGGTAACCCTAGATAGTAAACTCACTTTTCAAAAGCACATACAAGCAAAAGTAAACGAAGGCATTGCAGCCAAACAAGCTTTCTATCCACTAATCAACAGAAATAGTAAAATGTCACTAAAGAACAAACTAATGCTCTATAATATAATAAAGCCCAAAATTCTATATGGAGCCATAGTATACACACATGCATGCAAATCAAACAAGAAAAAACTTCAATTATTCCAAAACAAAACACTCAGACAAATTGTGAACGCACCTTGGTACGTCCGCAATGCAGACATTCACAACGACCTCAAAGTAGACACAATAAACACATATCTGGCAGGCAAACACACAATATTCTTAGAACAAGTTCGCAACCATACAAACCCAATCATAAGAACACTATTCAGTAGAGTCGCACATCCAAACAGAACAGTACATAAAAGTCTACTACTCCCACCAGATCACTAAATCACATACACAATACACAAAGAAAAAATGAAAAAACCCAAAAAAATAATATCAATATCATTCTATCTTCAAAATTTAAAATTTCCAAAATTTTCAAAAAATATTCAAAAACTTTCAATTCTCAAAAATTTCAAAAAGGTTCGTTCTTTTTCGAAAAATCAAATTTTAAACTCTAAAAACTTCCCAAAAATTTTAAATCAAGATTTTTCAAAAATTTCTCAAAAATTCAAATCACATAAATCACTAACAAAACTAGAATGATCCAATAACAGCTGGAGACGAGAGCATCGCTGATGCCCTAGGCCGGGTTCCCGCCTAAAAACGGGGGTGTACAGGCATTAAGGGACTGCACGGGGTAGCTCGCCGTATGGGCTCCATGCGTAGAAGTAGAGTCAGGGGGTAACACCCTGCGTATCACGTGCAGTTCTTTCCTGGGGTGATCGTTTTGGACTTGCGGAGAAATCTGCATAATCCAAAGCGATCAGCCTCGCCTAGGTGTCTACAGCTATTCTCTTGTCTGCTCAAAATCGCAAAACAAACAACACTCGCTCCTTCACTAACCTGCATCAAGAATCCAACAACTACGAAGACATATCCAATGACATCCCAGGAACCAAGTCGGCACGAAAATCAATAACGCAACACAACATGGACCAAGACAGTGCGAGAGTGCTTAGCGCACTAGCACGATAAGAAATCACAATAGCTAGCGACAGGGTTCAGTCTAGGTAATCATTCGATGTGAGTAAGAACGCAGCGAGTGTCGTGAGCCCTTTCATGGACATAATCGCCGATTTACTCTAGCAATGTTATCCGGATGCGAAAAGAGTAAATCGGTGAATTACCTACATTGTTATTGATGTATTAGCAACGTTAAGATATCATTCTCAATGGCATGTTCACGGGGGGGACTGCACGGCATCCGCGGGGAGCTCTAATTTGCAAGTAAAAGAGTTGGGTGCCCTAGCAACGCTGGCCGGATGCGAAAAGGGTCACCTAGCTTATTGATAGCTGAGTTACGTTATTCGTCTGAAAATACTATCAATTGCTTGCAAATTAGGAGTAAATATATCCTAGTGTTATAATATACATACTTTTATTAACTAATTCCCAGCAACAGAATTAAATATGCCGAAAGTAACGCGCAAAAGTTCTAAAGTCAATAAGCACGCTCAAAATAACGAAGGAGAACAACTTGGGCAACTGTGCCAAATTCCAGGTGAGAAATAGTATTAAATTTACCCGTCGTACTACCGTAATAATCATTAAATTGATGCCACTCTATAATCTTGGGCCTCGGATCGATTCTAATGTACTATTACCTTGTAATCCTTTATTGAACTGTAAAATATAAAATGGGGAATATATTAATCGTTGGCACGAAAATATATAGAATTGTAAAATATCTAAAGCACGAATATATAGAAAATAAGTTTAAAATATCTAAAAGCGGCAAAATGTAAACGAACTTAAAATATTAAAATTGAGCTATATAAAAGAAGTTTAAAATATCTAAAATGGAAAAATCTATTAAGAGTGACACGAATAGGGTATATATAAAATTATCCAAATTAAACAAGGTACTAATGCTTTGTAAAAAGGTTACTAAACTAAGGTATTCCTACAATTGCTAAATAATACTCATTCTATAATAGCGGGTGTAAATAAACATTAAGGACTTGCAACCGTCTATGGATCTTGTCCCCCCCAAAAAGAGTCAATGGGCCAGAGGGGAACTACGGCTCCCCTCCGAAAAAAACAGGGAAAGATCCCTCGCCAAAAGATAGGTGAACACAAATAAAGTCCCCCAACAAAAGAAGGAAAGTCTCCTCACAAAAGATAGGGTGAACGAAAATGTCCCCTCAAACCTAAATAAAATGGATTGGATGCAGGTTCATCGAATAAATAAAATAGTATAAATTCGCGATAATAACATCACAATAATATTTAGGTGAAAGGGCACTGACCACCGGGCGTTTAAGGGTACAGAGCGTTTGATTTATGAATGGGGGTTTGGCGAAAGCAGGTACTTATTGCATGTTTGAATTGGGTACTCTAGACGTCTGTGCGGTCAGTTTTAACATCGAGAGATTTACGAAGCATTTTACGCAATTGAGGTATCGAGATATATAATTGTGACAAAACCATAAATTCGCCTATAATAAATTGGTATGCGGCTAACAGTTAACTTTTCCTGCATTGATGTGAATATGTATAAAATGTTATTGTTAGTAAATTGTTGATAAATTTGATTGTTTATAAATTGTTAATATCCTCTGTGAATTGGTACATTTATAGCGATTGATCGGTATTCTGCTATCGATTAACTGGCCTAGCATTATGTCAATTTGATTGTTTATAAATTGTTAATATTCTCTGTGAATTGGTACATTTGTAACAATTAATCGGTATGCTGCTATCGATTAACTTTCCTAATATTATGTCAATTTGATTGTTTATAAATTGTTAATATTATCTGTAAATTATTGGTAAATTAAAGTTGTAATGTTTAATCGGTATCCTGCTATCGATTACCTTTCCTAACATTATTTCAACTTGATTGTTTCTATATTGCTAATATTCTTCAGGAATTTGTAAAATGGTAATTAACGTAATGTACACTAGTATTCTGCTACTGGTTCCCCTTTTAAATGTCAATTTGTTTATTTGTTAGAACTATTCATTTACTGGTAAATTATATTGCGATCTTGTAAAGCGGTATGTAGTTATTGAGTAATTTACTTTGCGCTAATGTTGTATTTTATCTTATCAATAGATATGATTTATTATTTATGCAATATAAAAGTATCTCATTTATCGTGCCAACAAGGTAATGTATAATTTGTTTGTGTGATCTATTTTATTGTAACTTGGTATTGTCATTTATTAGTGTTAAAGCTTTATGATTGTATATGTACACTCCTGGGTGGGGCGGCCTCTATGCTGTGTTTATTGTGATGTAAAGAAATGTATAATAACTATATAGCGAATCGGTATAAATAAATCTGTTAATTGGGAACGTTAGCCTTTTATTTTCCAAATACAAATGGAATTTCTAGCGGCAACTGTTTAAACATAGATTCTGAGTGCAGATAAAAAAAAAATTAAAATTCAAAGCTTGTTCAAACTCTTAGAACCTGCTACGCGCACAGCTAAACATACAGGGTCCTCAATAATAAATTATTTCAAAGAAATAATAGTCCACATGACGATCACAGCCAACACTATACTTTGGCGTGCAAACACACGACCGGGGTATGGGTCATTTCAGTAATTAGAGGCACACTATATCCCTACATTTGCCGATGTAAAGTATTGCAGATACAAAAACAAATAACCACCATACTATTGCAACCCTCTTACATAAGAAGACAATTGCTCATGCAAGTTCTTGTCTATGATTCCTCATGTGTAGATTTTCCTTACGTTACAGGCTACTTAATAGCATTAGAGGTAGCGAATTATTACACTTGGTTTCTATTCAAAACAGAAATTACAGTATTTGCAGATACTGTAAATATGCCAAAAAATCGTTGCATTTGCAGATGCAGTCGATAGTATAACCAGGGTTAAGCAGCAAGAAAAAAGGTGAATAGTTCGTTGTATTAGCAGATACAATCGATCGTACCCTCCACTGTCTGCAATTGCAGTTGCAGGTAGTGAACATATTCATGAACCTATTTTTCTGTTCAAAAACAGAAATTGCAGCATTTGCAGATGCTTTAAATAGGCTAATAGATCGTTGCATTTGCAGATGCAATCGATATCATAAGTAGCAAAGCCGAGGAAATTATTTTGCATTTGCAGATGCATTAGAAGATCCTCTCACGCTAGCTGAGGAAGTAACTTATCCGAATCAAGACTTACCAACATCAGAAGCACCAGATAGTCCTGAACAAAGTAACGACCACCTAGCTTTGTTAATAGGCAAAAAAAACCGACGAAATCATAACTGCGAGGCCAGAACTACATACTCAGATAGTTTTTAGATGGGACAATTACTTATTAAAAGGACTAAATGAAAAAAAAACAAACAGTATGATAGAGAAGTATCCACTAGCTGCCAACTGCAATGTCCTCAGACCACCAAAATTAAATCTCGAAGAGAATACTAAATCCTGCCAAGACAACTACTGTATCAATTACAGAAACAACTAGTCCGTGGGCTTAGTGCTTTAGCCCTCCCTTTCAATAATTTAATTAGCCAACCGTCTGAACTAAAATTATACGTTCAAAATTGGCAGAAATTAAAGGTAAACAGTTCAATAATAGAGTGGGTACAGGATTATAAAATCCCTTTCAATAGGACACCACTCCGGTTAGAAAAGTAGAAGACTACATAGGCCGGCAAAAAATTTAATTTCAAAATACGCATTCTTGGGGAAAACTGATCTTAAAGATGCATATTTCCTTATCCCTATGCACAGTGGTCAAAAAGTTTTTAAGATTCGATTTTTGCAACGTACTATACCAATTTAATTGTGTTCCATTTGGTTTATATACAGCTCCATATCTTTTCACAAAACTGAAACCAGTTGTAAGATATGTAAAATTAAAGGGTATCAAAACTGTACTCTACTTAGACGATTGGCTAGTTATTGGTAATTCAAAAGAGAATTGCTTAAAAGTATAAATAAAATTATTCAAACATTACAAGATTTAGGTTTTATACAAATTCCGAAAAAAGCGTAGGTATTCCCGCGCAACAATGCTCATTTTTAGGGTTTATACAAGAGAAAAGGGACCTACTGGCAGAACAGTCTATTATCTCTTACCCTGAAAAATACTTACTCACATCTCCTTGCAGAGAGAAACAACCATTGTGGAAGAAAATTTCCCTGGCTGTAGGGAAATTAGGAAGCTCCTGAGAAATTAAACTGATTATTTTTTATTTCAAACTATAGAACAGTGAAAAAGAAATCGATACGTATTTTTTTATTTCCACTAAAGATGAATATTACAACAGCTATACCAGTTTTTAGTTTTGTATATATAGATATACTCTGCATGTGACGTAACAATTCATGTGTATTATGACGTCATAAGCACATTTCAAGGCATTGTATCTGCCTCATTTTTCGGCTTATGGGAAAAAGAAAAAAAACGTGTTCACTTATTTTTTATGGGCTATCGAAATCAGCAATAATAATAATAAAAAATAATAATAATAAATAATAATAATAATAATAATAATAATGAAACTTCCTCATTGTCAGGAGAGCTTTTCTACAACAAAGCGTACCTAATGAAGCGATAAAAGTGATTATTTCTTCATTGACAGATAGCACCCTCAAACAATACGGAAATACTTTCTAAGCGCCAACAAATATATAACAAAACCGTAAACTTATTCTTGAGCTCCTAAACATTCAATTGTCTTCGGAGTCATCCTACTCTACCATGAGCTCACACAAATCTGCACTTTCTCTAATATTGAATATTAATCAAAAGACGAAACGGTTATAAAAAGGTTTCTCAATGGAACATTTAACATAAGACCCCCAAAACCAAAATACTCAATTACTTGGGATTCCTACCCAGTTCTACAGCGCATAAAGAGCATGTGCCCTCACGAATCCTTAAATCTACAAATCTAACTTTAAAGCTAGTAACACTCTTAATATTAATAACGGCACACAAATCACGGACAACCCGGAAATAAAAATAGACAATATTTTTAAATATGAATACATAATTGAAATCAGATTCCCGGATAAAATAAAAGCAAGTGGCTTAAACAGGCTTCAACCTTATTTGATATTACCCTATTTTACTAATCAACCTGAACTATGTATAGCCACAGTATTAAAGACTTACATAGAACGCACAAAAGGAAAAAGGGTGCTACCAGTCAATAAAAGGTGAATAGTTCGTTGTATTAGCAGATACAATCGATCGTACCCTCCACTGTCTGCAATTGCAGTTGCAGGTAGTGAACATATTCATGAACCTATTTTTCTGTTTAAAAACAGAAATTACAGCATTCACAGATACTGTAAATATGCTAATAGATCGTTGCATTTGCAGATGCAATCGATACCACAAGTAGCAAAACCAAATAAAATTTAATACTCACTCACAAAAAGGTCTATCACCCAGACAGCAGTCAAACCATTAGCAGATGGGTCAAGTTAATACTAAAAGCCAGCAGTATAAACACGGAAATCTTTGGGGCACACAGCACGCGACACGGGGCAACTTCAGCAGCTCAAAAAATGGGAGTTACATTACAAACCATTCAGAAGACTGCTGGCTCGACAGAAAAATCAAAAGTATTCTCAAAATTCTATAACAAACTTGGCGTGGGTAATCCCACTGGATTTGCATCTTGTTTATTGAACCATAATTTCTAAGGAATCATATAAATATTAAGCTACAATTATAACTTACTTACCAACTTGTTATCATATTACATAAGAATATTGGTATAGTATTAATAATAAGTTAAAGGTTAATATCAGTTAAGCGTTAAACATGATATATGTACTTTCATATGTATGTTGTTAAATCTAATGGTTATAAATTTGAATTTTAGTTTATAAAAAGAGCCTTATAAATCTAGGACTACAGAAAAATCGCAATTTTCAGTTAATGTAGATTACATCGCAAATACTTTAAACATCTACAAAGTGTAATGAGGGACGGCGGAGATGCGAAGGATAATTACAAGATCAATCGACTTACCTGTAAGGAAGATCGATCGGAATTATCCGAGCATCTCCGCCGTCCCTCATTACAAACCCACCCAGTCTTTACCTTCTCCCTATCACCACAAATGCAATGTAATCAAAATTTCACGAACCAAAATTGTAATGACGCATCAAGGCGATGAGCTCGAGCGGCCAGGGTCGGCTGAATCACCATGTTTTTAGATAACTTCTTTAAAAATTGTACCGATTGGGAAAAAGTTGTATACTACAAAGTGTAATGAGGGACGGCGGAGATGCTCGGATAATTCCGATCGATCTTCCTTACAGGTAAGTCGATTGATCTTGTAATTTTAATGTTGATTTTTCTCTGATCCTGAGCATGAAAGAGTAAATGCATCATTATTCGAAAATCTCATTCTTATTCAAATATAGAGCATTTAAGGAAGAAATATTTAGGTTCTGTTTTTTTTTCTGAAAGTTTGAAATGCTTGGCATAGTTTAATTTAATCTAAATATTTCTCTTTTTTATTGCCTTCCTACCAAGTGTGCAAAATAATTTTGTTTTTGTTCTTTTATTTTTAATCAATTAAATTGATATCTATCATCAATTGAATTAATCTTTCAATAGGTAGGTAATATTTCTTTTATTACATTTTCTGCATGTTTTATGCTTTTTATTTTTTTCGCGTTTTGAGAATGGCGACTAAGTTAAAAAGAGAAACCGAGGGAGCTTAATCTCCTCGCAGGGGCTCAAACTTCTAACAAGAAAAACTTCAACATGAATCTACCTTCTCAATGTAAAACGTGTTCTGCGTAATGTTTACACTAAATTATGGAAATTAGTAACTCAAGTTGATGTTTGCATCTATAAAACTACATCTTGAAATGTGTTTGTCGTTCGTTATATACCACATTGCTCTATTAAAACAATAATGATTGTGAAAAACTTTGCGGTAGAAATGCATTTTATACATAGAATTACCTAAAGCGTTCTTTCATAGCTTCATCCCATGAGCCTGTAGTACCACATGCATATCGTTCACTATTAGGAACTGTTTCATACACGACATGCAGATGATGTCCTTCAGAATTGGGTGAATGTTCGTCCACAGGTTCAATAAAATATTTTTTGCTGCCTATTATTATATAACCTGCCTAAAACAATAATTTCATTACGCGAAATTGAAACAATATAGAAGGCTCTTCTTCCAAGTAATTAAAATATCGAGTCTTGTTATAGTTATTATTTCTTTTTGAAGTCAAATCATCGAATTATTATCCCCTTATTAAGATGGCCGGACTAGATTGCGCTTTTGTGTAACTAATACACTGATCATTGTCACAAAATTATAGGTATTATCTAAATTTTAGATAAATATCAGAATATCTCAATTTAATATTTTATTATATCAAAATGCGCTTAAATTTAAATCTCTTGGCACTATATCCAGATGCGTATTTAATTTGAACAGAATTACTTTATTTCTAATAATACTAATAATTTAGAAGGCAATAAATTAATTGCATTCAATAAAATTAATCAAGAAGATTTTTTATTTGACCTTAATATCCAATATTTTCCATTTAAGGTACTGCTGCTATATGTACTTCTCCTTTCTCCTTTCAATAAGATAACGCCTGTAAGGAGAAAGAGACAGAGATAGTGTTGGCGAGAATTAACCGTAAAGCGAGGCACGCAACAGGCTTGTATTGTGCTTGTATTCAGATGAGATCTCGATTATTGATTTTCTGCGCGGCGACAGGAAGAGTATGTTGATTGAAAAGGAACCGAAAAGCGAAAACTACCATCTTGTTTGTTCGAGAGTCGGCTTTATTTGTAGTGCTTTTTGTTGACTGCTTTCGCGAATTTTGTATATTAAATCCATAGACTTAGTTAAATGCCTATGATTAGATCCTAGTTCGACTCTGTCCACCGCCCAGCTGGCCGTATAATTCTGACGTTTCCAGCTAATAATGCGCAAGCTTGAAATATGAGAATCCATGAAAAAATAGAATTTGGCTTCACTAACATCAAAGGTACCCGCTCAGAGTTGTATAACTGATTCGGTGACGGTATAAACTGTGACTTCACATCAACGACGCGACGTGTGGGTGAGGGATCGCGGGGCCCGAGGCTATAGTAAGTAAACATAGGCTCTTATGTACCTACTCCATAAGATGTTCCGGCATTTTCTCTCTTGGGTGTTGTGTATTTTTACCTTTCACATCTATTTTGGGAGCTCCAATTATTGATATTTTATTAATACAAAGCCTACATGATTTTACTAAATCACTATTGCATATTGAGATATTTTGTAAAGAACATAAATATTCAATAAACCTAAACCGCAAAGTCCAATAAAGAATAAAATCATTTAATCATAGGTCCAACCGAGAAAAAAATAAGTATTATCTACTTTTCATGCTTCTTGGTAATTTCTTATTGTTTAACTACCCTATATAGTACAAAATCAAAAGAAAAATTGATTTAGGAACATTATCTATCATAGCTATTATTAGCCCAATCTTTAAAATGGAATTTTGGTGATGGAACTATTTCGATATCTCAGCTATTCATCTAACCATTTTAGTCATTTTTGTTACTCTGGTTATAAAATTAGCCAACTGCCATAAAAAAATAAACTAAATGAAACATTCTTTGTAGTACATGCATAAAATTTTAATCCAAAAGGACCTCTAAACTAGCGTAGCAGAGCGCTTTCGGCCGGAGCCATCATCAGTGTTACCTGGAAAGTGAGTAAAAGAACCACCCATTAGTGGAAACCAGTAGATGCTGTAGGATTTTGGGTTGGGAAATGAAAAATTGCAAATGGAATTGATATGTAAACTGTGGCAAGAATAAAATTTGAATTTTGAATTTTTAAATTTGAATTTTTTAATTCTGAATTTATTAGGATATAAAAGATGTTAATTAAAACTGTAGATTAAGAATGAGGATTTTTTCTTATGTTATTAAGCGAAATGAAAAGAATATGGTGGAAGTTTTTTTACTCACTTGTCAGTGGAACAAAAAGACATATCCACGAAGAGGCACAAACTACATCAAACGATAAAGGTCACATCAAAATTTAAATTACAAGTTACATTTTGTGAAAAGGTTCACATAATTTAACAATAAACAAAGAACAGACCGACCTGGGAACCACGTTTTGATGGAACGACAAACATGTCTCCGTTGACAAGCTTGACAAGTAAACCGACAACCGCCGACGCAGAAAGCAATACGTCAAGAAATCGCGGTAATTTTAAATTTTTAAAAAACAAGTGATGTATGAGAGGTGAATAAAAGTGTTAAAGTACCTGATTTTATAAATTATACTTAAATTATAGAGAAACTGTCACTTTGCCAGACGAGACCTAACAAATTGATAATAATATGGTCAATGTTAAAAGGTCTGAAACAAACAAGACTTATTTGAAATGTTTTTAAATTGGTCGATCAAGTAGGTGTAAAAAAATTTTCGGGAAGTGAAAAGAGTACTTAATTAAGGGGGTTGCTAATAAACTACTTAAGAGAGGATATTAACCTTAGCTTCAAAATTAAATTTCCACTAAAAAATGAGACATTTCGCAGTTTCATAATTCGACCCAGTTAAATAATTGTATTTTTAACAAAAAAACTACTTATTTATAAAACATATTCCTATGACACAAGTAGCGCTAGAGTGGGATTATTAATGCTCATGTGAGTCCTATACATAATTCTTAATTGATCGATTCCATCAAACCAAACATTTATAGAGGCCTATCCTTCAAAACAAATTTAAATGCTTACCAAACCATCGCATGTTGATATTGCCGCTTTTGATTGCGGAATTCCTTTTACACGGCCTGTATAATGACAGGACCTTTTGTTGTTTAGGGTTCTAACATGTCTGTCTCTTATCTTAGCCTCAGGATCTCTTTTCTCAATGACCAAATTAGGATGCACAAATTCTCTATTCGGCCAAAGTTCCAAGTGATACAAGTCTTCATTGATTGAGACTCCTAAATAATACTACTTAAATTACTGAACAATAAAACGTAACTAATCCTACTTAAAACAAGTATTTCTTTAAAGACCCTACAATAGGTAGAATACGCAGAAAATTTTGTTCGCCCAGAACGCAGTAATTAAACCAGACACTGGACATATAATTCGTTTTCTTGATAAAGTTGTCTTAACTATGATGCTAAAACTTTCCTAAACACAAAGGGTGGTATAGTATCAAGAGGCGTAAGATTAAGTATGTTTTGAGATCATGGTATGATCCCATTTTTTCCTGCTAATCATGTCATTTTCCACTCTGTTACCATATAGTAGATTGTGGAATCGGATCGTAGCTATAGATAAATTGTCTGTAAAAAATCTATGTTGAATGAAATAAATATAAGCCTTGGCCAGTTGTGCGCCTACTTAATGAGTTAATTAAAAATAGCTTATCTGGTAAAGACATGAGCGAATAATTCATCTTCGTACAAGCGTGATGATGATCGTGATGGGTCACGCCTGGTCATTACCTCTTTGATAGAACAACATATCTGCGAGAAGAATGATTTCTCGTTTTAGATATGTTCTATATTGTTGTGGAGGATTCATGTTTATCTTTGCCTTTCTCTCCAATTCAATGTACGAGTCTTTGGAAAATAGAGCCGCTTCGGCTCTGGTTCAAGCGTGTAAACAGCACAAGTGTTAGTTTAGTGACCCTAGCGAAGATGAAAAATATAAAAAAATTGGAAAACGGTCGACGCCAACGTTTCGAGAAACAAATCTGCCCCCGTTGCCAAGAACCAACAAATCTAAAAATAAAAATGGTTAGTAAATGCAAATAGCAGTAAAAAGCTCGTGCAATTTGTGAAGCTTTAAATTGACTTTGACAATAATAAAGTCATATCATTTAATTACTGGTTAGTGGTCTTTTATGTTAGTGATTAGTGTGATATTAAGGTGCTATTAGGTAAATAAATAATTGATTCGTTTTTGAGGCGTGATTTGGTATTATGTGACAATGATTTGTTTAAGGATTTAGTTCATTTTTAAGTGTCCCTTATCAACTTCAGTTTAGCAAAGATAACCAGGTGTTATTGAAGTTAACAGAAGCTGAAGCAACACATTTATCTTTCCCTTTCGCTCTTGGTGTCCTCATGTGAGCACACAAGATTGTAAATATTCTAAATCAGGCTGAACACATTTTAAATCATCCATTCACAGTACATGTTATATTAAACGGTTTATACCCATACCATTGGTGATTTTGCGAACTTTGAAATAATACATAAAGATTTGCATTCGACAGTTATTGTTGAAGGTCGATGCAGGTGCTTTGTTATTGCGCAATAAATTCGAAGTTTATTGAACAAATAAGTCAAATATATTGATTTGTATAGTGGGATATATAGCTAGAGGTAAGAAATATTTGATGTAATATGTATTTACGTCGTTTGGTTTTGCTTTTAGTGTTTGAAACTCATTGTCCTCATATGAGGACAAAGTGAGCAAACGCAAAATTTTCGTCAAATATATATTTTTTTGTTTAGTAACTGATATTAGTTTTTTGTGTGTTTTTGTCATTAGAATGAGTCGAAACCGTGGTTTGAACCAAGATGAGCTTCTTCGTCTTCTTGATGAAGGTTTATCAGACATCGAATATCTCTCAGATGACCAAGATGGGTGGGAGCCTGAAAGTGATATAGGTAAGTTTTTCTTCTGTTTGTGATAAAAAATAAAAAAATACATCTGGGACACCTGCCTGTAACAACAGAAAATTTCATAAGATGTAAGAAACCAGGATGTAAGGGGAACTCCAAGTTTAGCTGCTGCAAATGTAAAATTCATTTATGCCCAGATAAGAAAAAAAATTGTTTTTTTGGTTTTCCCACTGTATAAGTTCATAATTTTCTTTTATACGTTCATTTTTGTTAGATATGTTTGACTTTACCTCCATTACTTCTACTAATAATAAACTTATATGAGTACAAGAAATTTTTTATTTCATTCGATGTCAGCGCATCATTATTCACAGTGTCCTCATATGGGGACAACCCATAACCCATAAATGGGTTGACTGATAGGTATAAAAACGCTATTAAAAATCATCAAAAAAATAAATTAATAACTTTTCAAAACAACAGATTTTTATTTCTTAAGGTAAAAATTCAAGAGTGAAAGGGTTAATAAGCTTAAAGCACTTTCTCTATTTTACGTTTTTTAGATAATGGTTTCTTTCCTAAATTACTTGAAGCGTTCCATTGTATTCTGTGATTGTTATCAAATGCATGTTGACAAATATGTGATTTGTAGAATTGTGCATTTCTAATATAGGTTTGGTGTTCTTTTATACGTTTTGATAATGGTCTACAGGTCTCACCTATATAAAATTTGTTATATTCACATGGTATCTTATAGATAACATTTTTTGTGACTTAATTTTCATTGAGTGGGTTTGTTTTTGTTAGTTTTGGATCTAAGGGTATTTTCTGTTTTGAAAATAGTGCGAATGTTAAATTTATTACTTAATCGTTTTATTTTGTCTGATAAACTAGGAATATAAGGAATAAATTTGTTGGTAGTAGGTCTATTTTCCAAATAATCGTACATTGAATTGGAGAAAAAGGCAAGCATTTGTAAGATATCCTCGTTTTGTCGACATTCGAATTATGAAGAAAAAGTTGTATATCCACTACATATTTTCACGAGTTTTTTGTAATTTTGGTGATGAGTAGGTACTTAAACAAATACTTTCAAATAAAAAAAAAACTAGAGGAAAACTACTTGCTTACCCAAAATATTCATGATTTTTATTGTTTTTATTAATAAAAACTTTTCAAAACGAACGATATCAGTCACAAAAGTTTAGCTTATTCCTGTGTTGATAGCTAGAAAACTTTACCATGAGAAATCCGCCAACCAAAGTAGAAAAAAACTTCATTATAATGACACACTTTATATACTGTTTGTAAATTATCTTTATATTTAAGACACCCTATATTATCGTTTAGAAAATATTGTCACGAATAAAAAGAATGACAACGCCTCAGAGAAGAGTCGTGTCACGATTAGTACAATGACGGGGTCTCTTGGTTAGACTTAACGCTTCCCTCAATCTGCCACTGTATGTTTTATCCGTGATGACACGCCTTGCTTAGCGTGCAGGGGTGTAATTCAGGGGGTCCGGGCCTGATTTACGAAGAGTGAGAAGAGATGATAAAGAAAGCACTTTAGTTATAACAATGACAATTTGTCAAATACTTAATGATAAAACTTTAACAATGTCCATTGGTCAGAAATGCAATAAGATTCTATTATACCCGATTACTAAGGCGCGCATGTTTTCTCGATTTGAGATATAGTTTTTAATTGTTTATAGGTCTTTGGTTACTGTCTTATAATTATAGTTTTTCTTAAGAGTTTTATTTAAGGTGAAAGAGCACTTGAATATTTCATAAACTCAGACACTCGTCTTTCTCAGAACTCTGACAAACTTATCATCGATTTGACTTTTACTACTGCGGTTGTGAAAGCCCTAGATTCAGCAGCCGTCTGGCTAACCGGTACAAGGTTTGGGTCAGGAATAAAGGAGTAGAACCTAAAGGCAGCTATGTAGCTAACCTAGGAGCGGACAGAACCCGAAGGCAGCTATGTAGCTAACCTGGGAGCTGTTTCTTGGTGAGACAAAAGCCTGCCGATCTGAAGGATCGGTAGCGTATTTATATTAAAAAAAGTGATGACCATTACTCGCTTAAGATTCATAATCGCTGCCGTT
Source organism: Pissodes strobi (assembly GCA_016904865.1). Taxonomy (NCBI): domain Eukaryota; kingdom Metazoa; phylum Arthropoda; class Insecta; order Coleoptera; family Curculionidae; genus Pissodes; species Pissodes strobi. The sequence continues at coordinate 4,074 of MU183033.1, read as the reverse complement.
GATTGCTCGCGTTGTTTATAGTTTGCCTTTAATGTTTATATAAAAATTTCCAAGTTCCAGTTCAAACTTAGGACAGGGTGATATTTATTTAGTAGCTTATACATTTTAGTAGATCACAATATATTTGAAGTGAAAAGTAAAGTATATATTCCTGTTTATTTGTTGGATGAATAGTTAATAAATCGCAATCATAAAATTATAGATAACTACCTACACTACAAAGGCTCGTCACATTTTCATGCAACGAAATTCACATTGATTTTTTATCTTTGACCGAAAGTTTTAGTGAGTGGAATGATTTTGTATCACCAATCATTCATACCTTCTGCAGCTTTCCGCCTAGTGGCACTGGGTAAAATTGAAATAGTTACAAAGGTATTTATGTAGTCGCAATTTTAATTTGAAAAACTATAAAGATAAAATACATTTAGTTTGTACGGTTCTTAGTAAATGTTGTTGATCCATCGATTGATACCTTTTATTGCAACCAGCAGAACTATGAAATCTAGAGTTATTAAGTATAAGGAAAAATAAAAAAAGAAAGTTATGTTCACAATAGATAATAATAAAGTCTAATCCACAAAAAAAACAAATGTATTCAGACAACCAACACCTGAGGTCGTAACTTTATTTCAACAAGAATAATGAAAATCAATATGATTTTGAGATCCGATTACTTTTGCTTAAAACAGGTGATAGTATTATTTGTATTTCAAAATTAGTAGAAGTAGTTAAAATTGTAATCAGGAATGGAAAATCATACATAATGTAACAACGCTATCCGCGGCGTACTGCTCGAAAATAATTTCCTTACCGGAAATCCTCCCAAATTTTAATACAACATATTACTCTGGAAAAATTGATAGATATTCAAATATATCAGAAAAAGATCTTCAATTTTTTATGATAGTAAGTGACACGCGAAGGCCGCCGTCCTCAGTATTCTCCCGAACGGGGCTCAAAAAAAAACCTTTGGTAACTGTTCACGAATTTCATAAAAAAAAACTTCAAGGGCCTAGTACTCGATAGGCAGGACTATAAAGAGGGCTGGGTAATGGGATAATAATAGTCCCCACCCCACGCCTCCCGTACCATGCTGGAGGTACATCCACGCGCCTCCCCCGTCGCTAGAAGTAACGGCAATGACAACAAGAGTGATTGCCCCATAATATTCAAATTCAAATTCAAATACAAATTATTTTAATGGCCATATGTACAGGTTTTTTTATGTACTGATATATATATATATATGTTGTAAAACGAGTCACAACAGGTGATGCAATATTTGATAACTTGCTCTCGGACTATATTATTTTTCCTTTTGACTGCTAAATAAAATACTATTCAACTTCTATTTAAATTAAAAGCATAAAAATATGCCTAGAGCACGATACATTTTCCTAGAAATTATAACCGTTAAACTATCAAAGAGTTCCGCCGTAACAGACAGATCGACAAAGCCAGACACAAATAATTACCAAGAAAATATAACTCGCATAAAAACCTTTGTCAGTTTCCGATCGAATTGATCAATACTCACCGCTCTGTTAACCCAAATTCACCCTTTCCACTCTAATAATCTAGTACCGAATTATCTAAAACGACCCACTTACAAACATGGCCTCTACAATGAGCCAATCAGAGCAAGAGTTTTACCCCACTTAATTAATACGCACAGCAATCGCGACACTCACCTCATCCCTTAAACAAAAGTTCAGTAGTTCAGTCTTTAAGTTGCTTTCGATAGACTCGCTGTGTTCTTGTCCCTCTAATCACGTTCGGCTAAGGCCAATTTCTCGGTATTTACCATTTCGTCTCTACAGTTCTAATTACGTTCAGCTTAATGCTAATATTTCGGTATATGTACCATTTCGGCCCTAGCCATTCCTATTTACCCTCGGCTTAGAGCTAATTTCTCGTTCTTAAGTCTTTCGACTTAGACAATTCGATATTATACAGGGTGATTCAAAAGTAAACGTAAACCTTTCGGGAGCATATTCCTTTCATAAAAATAAGACAAAAAGTTCCTATAGACAGTGGTCCGGAAACGTTCCGTTATCGAGATACGGCCCTTTGAAAGGAAAAAAGTAGTGTACCACATGAAATGAATGTCAACACGACTGTTTAAATCCTAAATGTACGTTTTCCCATTTTTTTTTATTTTTTCTTATCAGATGAAACCCTAAATTTGCGTTTTGTCGATTACACAATGTGTGAGAAGCGGAAAGTAACATAATTTTTAAGTTAGATAAGCATGCATTAAAATGTTTAAGCTTGAATATCTCCAAGAAGGTTGGAGATATCGATTCGAAACAAGAGTAGCTTTCTTATCCAGGATTGACCAAGCTTTTCGAATATGGCACCAAAAGTTTTATAAAGTTATAACAAAAAAATTTTTAAGCAAAAACACCACCACCCTTAAGAAAATTACCCCTTTATGATAAGATATGAATTTTATTTCAGCACTGTCATTTCTGGCATAAAATGTTATAGGGAATTGGTAATTTTAAGAGCGATTGCAATTTTCTTGCAGCTGTGGTACACTAAAATTACTTTTTTCCGTTCACCTTTCAAAGGGCTGTATCTCGATAACGGAACGTTTCCGGACCCCTGCACATAGGAACCTTTTCTCTTATTTTTATGAGAGGAATATGCACCCTAAAGGTTTACGTTTACTTTTGAATCACCCTGTATATCTCCTGTTCCAAGAACACAATTCATGCGTGATTAATTCTCCAATAAAGCCAAGATTTTCTTTGCAACAATTAGAACTTATCTTTCACACAAGTGTGTAAATTGTTCCTCTTTAGTTTAGATAGAAAGAACTAGTCCAATGTCCTGTCCTAGGATGTACAGGGTGGCCAACTAAGAATGCGAGGTACTGTATCTGGGAAACTATCCATCGTGGAGACTTGCGGCAAAAAATGTAATTACTAAAACGGTCAAGAGAAAACCTGGAAAATATTTTCAAGTTTCTAAAATGACCACTAGGGGGCGTACCTGCAATCTTGAATCTAAAAAAGTGATGTTTCTATGAATTTTGCTATATTAACCTAATAAAAAAATTCCACATGTTTGAAGTTGAGGATAATGTAAAACTTTTTTGTTTAATGCTTTTTGCTGTATCTCTAAAAATAAAGTGGTGGGGGTTATTCAAAGTTTTTTTTTAAATAACATCCTGTATCTGCGAAACGGCTAAGCCGATTTTAACAAACTTGGGTTAGTTCAAAGGAGCTATTCTTGGGCTACAAATGTTGTATTATTTAATGTTTCGTTAGTTTCACATGTCGCCGCTAGAGGGCTATTTTCGACATTCCGACAGAAATGGTTAATTTTCTCAAAAAATTAAATGCATTGATATGATTTTTTTCCCATGAAAGTAGCTAAATAATTGCTAAACCAGCTCACGAAAACCGCATCTCGATATCTTGGTACCTAACCCAAAATATAGGCAAAAAAATTATTACTTACGAAAATCCCTTAATTTTTTATTTTTTTTTTTACTATATTTATCTCGAATTTTCTCAAAAGTTGTGGCCCTGAAAAGGACCGATTTAAAAAAGGAAGGTTCTTAGTGCCCCCGCAAATGCTCGAAATGCTGACCATCACGCTCTATGCATTGCTGAAGCCTCTCATGGGTAGACAAAACTGCAGTTTCAATTTCGGCTCTCGGTATGGTTCGTATTGCAGTACGAATCCGGTTTTTCAAATCTTCTCTGGTCGTCGGTTGAGTCTGGAACACGATGTCCTTTAACCGCCCCCATAAATAAAAATCCAGACAAGTTAAGTCTGGTGATCGCGGAGGCCATGGAAACAGACTTCCTCTTCCAATCCACCGCTGTTGAAATACTGCATCGATATGCTCTCGCACATTAATAGCAAAATGTGCTGGGCAACCATCCAACTGCAAAAACAAGTTTTGCCTCGTTTCCAGAGGCACATCTTCCAACAACAACGGTAATTGATTGGCCAAAAATTCAAGAAAGACATTGCCATTTAGGGGTTGCTCGAAAAAATATGGCCCAATAATTTTGCCTTCCAGTACGCCACACCACACATTTAAACTCCAACGTC
>MU183032.1:224982-239052 GCA_016904865.1 Pissodes strobi | reverse complement strand
CTTTACAAATGATGATGGCCTTTTATAGAGGGTGAGCTATCTGAATTTAAATATTTCGCCATTCCGAGTTTTGCCACACTACTCTTAAAATACCATTTTTATTGCAACAAAATCCACAGCTACGCAAAAGTTGTGATATCCTGTTACTATGTCTAACTATAACATATTACTAATTATTCGTCGCCTATTACGAAATTTAATTAAGTTTTGGGGAAAATCTGCATTAAAAGTGGTTTGAATACATTTCCATTTGAAATCAACTTACTGTAGTGTATAGTGTCAAAAGCTACTAATTTATATTACGGAACCACAGCTTGCATAAGAAATCTTATAACATATATGCTAACGGAACTGTACCTACCCATTATATCCAAACAAAAGAAAATTTAATATTGTTGCTAGTACGCGATTTAATTTGCAACAATTACTGCTGAAAAAAAAACTATGTGTGCTTAAGGTCACAAGACTGAAGTCAAATTTCCCGTAATGTATCAAAAGCAAAGCTATTTATTCTAAGTCTTGAAAATGCATTTGCAAGTTTGGAAAACCTGCGAATGCTTTACGATTTCCTGCATGTTTCCCTTTAACATCGATTTTCTCGTGTCTCTCTATCTCGTACGGAAATTCGTCATAGAACTTTTGATAATAAAGGTATCGATGTTTACGAATCTGGGATTTTTTTTTTGGAAATAGTTATGCATTGTCTGTGCATGGAAGTTAAGTGCAATTAGATTTTTCAAACTAAAAATAACAAAAATCGCCAGTCGTTGCGATTTATTGGTACGCTGTCCTCGTAACGTACCTCTCCTTTTCAATGTAAGGAAGCATGGTTGCTCCAGCTTATCAGGTTTTCCAGAAATAAAATATTATGTAGTAAACGTGTCCTGTCAAAACTCGTAATGGCGAAAAGTTTAAATTCAACTAGCTCACCCCATATAAAGAGCGTCATCATTAATTTATTAGTATTTTCTTGTACGATATTTTACGTAGATTTTCGTCAAGTAATCGATTTTTCTATATAAATATTATTTTCTGAGAAAAAAATAAAAACCCTCATTTTTTTACCTACAAATCGATTTTTGTTTTGCATTTTCTCTCAAAAGTCCATTTTCCCAACATTTTCGAAAGAAAAGATTCATTTAGAAAGTTTCTCTCCTAGAAATTCCCTATAGAACCGTCTACTCGATTTTTCTAATCCTCGCCACTTTTTCAGCGCTAGAACGACCCAAAAAGACCCCTTTTTTTAAATATACACGCCCAATAAAATACTCGTCACTTCCCAATTCTCGCCAGTTTTAATAGAATTCGAAAGACCATCAGAAAGAACGTATCCAGAAAATGTCATTAAAATTAATTATTTCTTCGACAGTTATCGTATATCAACGCAAAATTTTTAAATCTCACATTTGATGTAATAACTCGAAAACAGAAAATTAGATTGCCAAAAACAATTAACTGTCGGTCTAAAAACGTGCCAAATTCCGAAAATTCCACTCTTAATCGTTGTCAATAAAAATGCTAAATATCTAAATTATCCAAATGAACGTTACATAGCCGAGCCTGACGAACGTGACAATCCGGACGCGTGACCCCTCAATCTCGTTCACTACCACGGAAAAAGGTGTGTTGAACGCGCCAAAAAAGCTTTCACTTCAAAAAGTTGATAACACGTTTTGTCTCATATAACAAAACATATACCACTTATCAGGGCCGGCCCTACCATATGTCGAACGGAGCGTCCGCTCTAGGCGCCAAGTCACACCGGGCGTGTCAGATGTAAAAGTGCACCAAATATTGGTATACGAGTATATTAGAAGCAAGCAAGGAGGGGCGCCAGAATTGGATATCGATCCAACTTAAAACTTGCCTCAGGCCGGCACTGCCACTTATTTCAAATCATATGATTTACAACGAAGTGTAAAACTATATTCCATGCTTAATAAAACTATTATGCTGCAAATGAGGTCACACACGATGTCATAAAATCAATAAATATAATCACCTGAAGTAAATGGTTTAGCCCTCGTGTCAACTATAAACATAATGATTCTTTGATGACTGAAGGAAGTCAATTTCATAAATAACAATACATACATATGATAATCAAAAAATACCATCATGGCGTAGTTTTGCCCTAATGAAATATGCCGTATATTTCAGTTATTACTGATTTTCTTTCGTTAATATATACCAATACAAACAGGATGAATCACACAAAATGTACCGATGTATCCATAAAATCGTATGATAGGTAGGGATTATTCAGGCGATTGCTCTCTTCTATGGATTTTTTATTTTAGGCGATTTATTAAATTTATTACAGGATGTATAAATGTGGACTTTTATGTGATTTTTTTAGTCAAACTTTGTTGGATAGGAAACAAGTTTTGTTTTCCTATACGCACTTCACAACGGCATGTCTTAAAACTTAATAATTCCTGAACAGGACGGAAAAAAATGAATTTTAATATTTTTCAAAACACCCCGTACATATGTTTTAATAACTTTTTATAATTTGGTGGCCTAATATAAATCTAAAGAGATTACTTCATTTATTTCTTTACATGTGAAGACATCACTACAAAAAGGATGAAGGTAATTTTTTTTCGAAAACGAGATTATGTTAGCAATCCGTAGCCACAGACGATAAGAAGCAACAGGGTTGTCGCTTTATGCAAAAAAGATTATAGTTTAGCTGTTATAATGATTTAAAGAATTATAAATTTTACAAGATGGACAGTAGCGGACTAAGAGGGGGGCGGTGGGGGCGGTCCGCCCCGGGCCGCAACCCTGGGGGGCCCATTTTAAATATATAAAATCAAAAAAAATAACAGGTCGCAACTGACCTGCGAAAGAAGTTTTTCAAAACTCAAATTAATAAAAGATTATCTGCATTCGACAATGATCGACGACAGATTAAATAATTTGTCAATATTATCAATAGAGAGGAAATTGTCTGAAAATTTAGATTATGATGAGTTAATTAATAACTTTAGTTCATTAAAAGCTCGGATACATAATTTTACATACTTATTTATTTATTCATTTATTTATTTATTCATAAACGGTACACGGGCTAAGCCCATTCGTACAGGAGTACTAAAAAAAACTAAAAATAAAACAAGAAATAAAACCAAAATTAGATAAACTAAATCTAAGTATAGTCATCGAGTAGAACAATCGTTGGTATAGTTCAAACAAACATCATATATGTATTACTTAACATGTTTAGGAACCTTACAAAAAAAACATTAGTCATTAGTCATTAATGCCTCTTCAAGAATAACTTAAGACAATTCAGCGATTTGTTAAAAAAAAGTCCCCCTCAAATTTGTTTGCATTTTTCATGATTCTATTTATGGGGGAGTTCTCTCCATAAAGAGTTCTATGCTGACACAAGTAAAAAGTTCGTTGGTTTCTTAAAAACCTTGGAGGAACATAAAGCTGAAATTTATTTAATAGTTCTGGGGAATTTAATTGCCCATTTATAACTTTGTGGGTTAAAACAATATCACATATTTCCGTACGTATTTTTAATTGCTTTAGTTTAAGACTCTCTTCAAGTTCTACATAACTATTATTTTCCATTCTTATGCCTTTTTTAAATGTTAAATATCGAAAAAATTTACGTTGTACAGACTCCAATTTATCTATATGAATTTGGTAGTAAGGAGGTAAGGACTCCACACACATTTACAGTTTTCTGAGTGTGATCTTACAAGAGATGTGTAAAGCAATTTAATCGAGTTGGTGTTTCTGAAGTCCTTTGTGTCTCTTTTTAAAGCTTTGTTACGATAGCTATCTTTGTGATGGGAGAATGTGACCTTTGAGTCGAAAATACTCCAAGATCTTTAATTGATGATTTGATAATTATTAGGAACCGTGTTAAGAGATTTAGAAAATTGGATATATTTACATTTATCAGTATTAAGGGCCATTTTGTTCCTAACACACCAGTCACAAAATCTGTCGATGTCCTCCTGAAACTGCACAATGTCACTGTCACTGTTAATCCTTTTAAAAAATTTCAAATCGTCCGCGTATAGAATATATTCAGATGATAAAAAACAATTGCATATATCTTTAATATAGATATTAAATAGTAATGGGGCCAAATGTGCCCTTTGAGTAACCCCAGAAGTAACACTTACGACTTTTGAGAAGTGATTCTTTATTTTGACAACTTGTGTTCGACCAGAAATATATGAATTGATCCATTGCAAAAGAGTGCCATGAACCCCATAACCAGACAATTTTCTGAAAAGCAACCGATGATATATTTTATCAAAGGCCTTTGAGAAATCGGTGTAGACCGAGTCCACAACATTGGCTTTCTCCAGGGCCTCCGATATATATTCGGTGTAAAGCAACAGATTGGTAGTAATTGATTTATTTTTAGAAAATCCTTGTTGCTTCGAAATTATAATATTTCTAAAAGAGTCCCCCATAAAGTCGGATATTATTGACTCCATTATTTTTGATAGAAGATATTTTTGAAACGGGTCTATAATGTTTAATACAAGATTTACTGCCAGTTTTTATATATGGGGGATATATAAGAGAGTTTCCAAACAATTGGAAAAACTCCATTAACCATAGTTATTAAATATTAACCAGAGGGGCCTTGAAAGTGAAAAAGAACATTCTTTTAAAAATTTAGCAGTAAGTCCATCTGGGCCTGGACCCTTATTTAAATCAATTTTATCGAGTCGCGTCAATACGTCCAAAATGCTGAATTTGTAGGAACTAATATTCAAGTTGATGTTAGAGCAGTAAATTTCGTTTTCAATTATACAGAGTTCATAGCTCAACTGTATTAATTACATTTTATTTTACTAATGTATTATTCTTATATAATCATAGTATTTTTTTGGGATCACTTTTTCCTTGATGAGTATATTGATCGTTTATATTCTTTTGGGGGTTGTTTCCGACTTAAAGTTAAAAATAAAACCTGTCACGGAGTTACTGTTTTATTGAGGTTTTTTGGTTGTCGTGAATTTAAATTGGAAAAGTGGCCTTTTTTTTGGTTGTCATTAATGGAAACCTATCCTAAACAAATATACAAAAGGGGCCCCATGAACTCATGGTAAAATCCGCTTTGTCCGCTCGTGGAAGAAGTGTTTCTTTAACGACTTTTGGGTAAAAATTGGACGTGGCACCCTAAAAAAATTTCCATTGACCTCCAGTGGCGCCTGCGGCGAGCGTCAGTACCCCTCTCCCCCATAACTCGGAGCTAAATACGCCCTTACGGGGTCCCACATAGTTAACCGCCCCGGGCCTCACAAGTTGTTAGTCCGCCACTGAAGAAGGATGAGCGTCATCCCGACCAACGTAACAAGGATGAGTGTCATTCCGGCGCGCGAGTCACGTAGGCTTGTTATAGCAACCAATGATGTGGATTCAGTTTTTTTATTGCCACTCAGATGAAATGGGCTCAAAAGGAGCTGACGAGGTAACATCAATGTTAAATCATTTTATTTTTTATGTTTTGGACCCCCAAGTGAAACACCTAGAAATCTTCTGCGATTCTTGCAGTGGGCAAAATAAAAACTATCTAGTGATGAAATTTTGCCACTACGCTATGTAGTTATCATTGTGAAACGTCTGGAGTCTGTCAAAATCACGTTTCCAATCCGTGGTCACTCTTAGATGAAATGCGACAGAAATATGACTGTCATTAATCAGAAATCACCTTGTGAACTACCAGAAGATTGGGTTAATGTGGTACAAAATGCACGAGTTACGCCTTCACCATTTCAAGTATTCAGTGTTGACTAAACTTTCTTTAAGGATTGGAACATTTTTCTTGCGCCACATTATATGAAGAAAAATCCAATTGCCACAAGACCTGTAAGGGAAATTTTATTTCAATCTGAACATAGCAGATTAGTGGAGCATAGATCCTCCTTTAACGGTCACTGGGAATGTACTCCAATCAGACCTCAACATCATCTGCACCACTTGTTTGTCCAGACTGCAACCGAAAGGAATTTTTCTTGCCAAACCCACTTCGCAAAGGTACCTATCTGTGACATTATATTCTAAATTATGACAAAGATGTTCTTTTTCAGGCCATTATCAATTTCTGAAGAAAAATTTCATGACCTCCAACATTAAAATTTTTTTTGTGGTTCAGCCACAAAAGCTATGTTGACAAGTTACCTCATGCACCAAAAACATCTCAGGCTAAAAGTACAAAAGCAAAACCTACAACTGTAAAAGCAAAACCTAAAACTACAAAAGCAAAAGCTAAACTACAACAGCAAAACCTAATATCACAAAATCTAAAGATAAGAATCTATAGTAAAATGGTGTACAGATGGCTAAAAGTATTTCTCCACTGGTAATAGTTTAATTTTTGTTACCTTACTTTTTTCTGACAATATATTAAATAGTAACAGTAAAAATATTGAATTTTAGTGAAAGGTAAAACCTTTTGTCTTATTGCGCAAAAATGATGACGGTCATGACATTCATCTTTCTTGCAGAAAAAAGTTTGTACTATTTTTTTTTGTTTTTGTTTTTTTCGCATAAACATAGAAAAAAACAAGCAATTTGAGGTATGGATTGATACTATACTAGGCAAGGAAAAATTAGGTGGTGGGAACATTGGTAAAAAATATTGTAGGATTTTATACCAGTGGTCTTAACTTTAAATTTGCCCTAGCTAAAAACTTGGTTTTAGTGAGCGTCATCCTTTTTGCAGTGTAGTCTTCATGTGCTAAAATATTTATTTTCTACAAAATTACCTGTTTCTATATATTTCTTTCTCAACTTGTAACGTTGTAATTGTATATGAATATTATATCGCAATTTTCTCTGTATATCCGTTAAATTGTGGTATCGACTGTCGCAACTTTGCTACTACGAGTGGATTTCAGTACTCCGACCCGTTTGACAGGGAGCGCCTTCCGAAGATGCGCATGAAAATAGGATACATCGAAGAAAGTTAAAATTGACGCTCTCTTCTCGTTTGGACATACCTCCGAGAAGGTGCCTTGCAGCAATTAAATTTTCAACTGTTGGTTGATGATTGCCAGATAGCATGTTAAAATTACAAAGCATAGTAACGCGTTTCTTTTGTTAGAGTACCGGATATGCTGTCGTGAAACATCCTGTGAAAAGCGGTGGCATTTTAAAAGAGTCTTTCTCAGGAGCCGATGACCATTTGTTCCGGGGAATGCCTTCCGTCCTATCCTAATTGTTGGACCAGACACAGAGTTTTTGGTGAACCCTGACCTTCCTGGCTCACCTAGCGCTTCCATCTGCACTGGATTCTAATCTGGTGGCTTCTCTTATACCGAGGACGAAGTATATCGTCGATTCCTGGTAGAATCAATTTGATTTATTAACGTGTCGGCACTACTAGAATCTAAAATCTAGTTCTTGCTCTATCATGCATTTATCTTTAATTTTCTTAGTGAGAATACTAAAAACAATCTACCGAGGAGTAAATTCGTAAAATATTGTGTCAAGAGATACTGAAGTTCAGTTCTCTAACCTTAGCTGGTGTTTTTTCGGTAAGAGACAGTCCTTTAAAGTACCACAAACAGTACACTACACTACATAAATTTATGCTTTAAAAATAGGGTATTTAAGTCATTTATGTTAAGTTTACTGTATCTGGCTGTAAAACCCATGGGAGAAAATTAATTTTTAACTATTTAAACCTTACTATTTAACTTCTCGCCCTGATATAGGTAGACTTGAGCTCAAATCTCTCCTTGCATAGTGCGGCTATATTTCTACTTATTTTCTTCCTTTGAAATTATATTCAAAGTTTTCTTCAGTAAAATCCCCTTTAATTTAGTATTGTTGAGGACATTTTAAGTCTTCTATATTCCAGCTGCCAAGGGAATAAGCTAATACTAGTTTAGTGGATATCTATTTCCTCATATTTGCACAGAAATGGTTGTTATATGTAAGTAATAGTAACTGGGTAATACAACAGTATTTTATCAAGAATAATTCTTATAGCTAGATAGTATCGAGGCATTCTATTGAAACTTAGTTATAGTAATTAATAGTGCCAAGTTCATGACCTGAGACTTGGTTAGTACCATAACCACTGCTAACTTATTAGTTTGAAGTTTAGTCGCAGTGAGTACTAGGATTATATTGCGGAATTGATACTCGATTGTTTTAATTCATAGTGCTAGAATATTAAAATGAAACATAAGTACTATAATAATTAATGTAACAATAATTTGAATCCTAACTACCACATGGATATTAATAGAGCAACTGCAATGAGATTCAATAGAATCTTTATAGCATAGTAATAACCGTCATTAGTCAGTAGTTCTTCTCCGTTTTAGAAAAGTAGATTGTTCTACTGGAGTAGTAAGATTTTTTTTAATAAACAAGTTGTTTGTATTCCTTGTGTTTATTTTGGAAACTGTATTCAAGCTATAATCTGGCTTCATCCTAAATTTGCATAGGGTATTTTTTCTAAGTTTCAGACAGATAGAACATCTAATACATTTCTTGCAATAAAAATTTAGTGGCGCCCTGCTCTAACTACCAAACACTTTAACCCACGCCTTCTACAAAAAAAAATATAAACTGCTGAGTGAGTGAGGCATATGTACCTATAGCTGAATGACCAATTAGCAAAAAAGGCAGGTAATAAACTTTTGAAGCATAATCGATTTAATCAAAATACCCTCTCTTATTGGGTATTACCTGACAAATAGCATATACCTATCTACACAGCTATTTCTAATTAACTTTAGACCAATCAACCCCACTTACGAACTTAATAATATAAAGCTCATAAAATTCATAAAAGATTGTGAGTTCTTTAATGTCTTTTGAAGTATATTCTTATGTATTTGAGATTTCTCTTTTAAATGTAATAGTTTAATTTTTCTATCAGTGTTTCAAAACCACATGTGTTTAAAACATTAAAACTCAAGCATAGAGCGGTGAAAAATTAAAATTTGTTGTTTTTCAGGAAAACATAACACTCAGTACATATTTTTTATACTTTAGACGCAAATATAGTTCTAGCCACTTGCTATATTTTATTCGCGGTATGACGATGCGTTAATTAGAATTTAGCTAAAAAACGCATGTTTTTCACATATCAAAACATCCTCGTTTATTGACTATTATTATCCAAATATCATTTACTCGAATTTGTAAAACATATTTTTAGTTTTCTCCGTTTTGGAATAAATTTTTTACTTTGTCTATTTATATTTATTTGTTAGTCTATATACAGAATGTTTGTTTTCAACTCCAAGGGCCATTGGTTTTTGAAACTATACAAAATCTTAATTTTTTTCAGTACTTAAAAATATCGAATCTAATAGCGGATATACAGGGTGCGTCTTGCGTCATGAATATGAACCTTACATTTTATTTATTTGCCTATAGGCGAGAGTGGGTGAATATCGACCACTTAGGCAAAAAATATTTACAATGACTTTCCAGTTACCCCTATAAAATCATTGAAGAAATGCAGTCACCTGAATAAACCATACCTATCATAATGGCGACGTACATTTTGTCCCGATTCACTTTATTTTATATAAATCTGAAATATAATAATTATTGTTATTAAAATACATATTTCTCTACTTACTGACTGCTGATATTTCCCTATTCCTCTTTTTCATCCTTCTTTTATCCCTGAGTAACACGGTATACATATAAAGTAGAAAAAACATGCTTCCAATATACAGGTACAAATAGTAGGCCTCGTAAAAGGATGGAGGGATGTACGTTGAAATGACTTCTGCCATCGGAAACGCTGTACCCATGACAACCAGAAGTTTTCCGTAAAGAGCCGAAAGCGTGGTCGCTAATGCGTCTCTGAAAAATATAAAATTGCGTTACTACATTAGGGAGTATTGAGATGTTTATAGTTAAAAGTTGAGTCTGCAAACACCGTTATCTATCCAGGACGTAATTAGGAGATTAGAAGAGGACTGCAATTAGAACCATTTCTCCAAATATTAAATAGAGAAATTAAAATAAGAAATATTAATACTTTCAGTGATCACTAAAGAGATTTCCTACATATGAATATATAATTTAGATTTATTTTGCATGCTCATTTGGACATGCTTAGGCAAAATAGTTTTTCTACAACTGGCCTGAAAATGGTTAAAACATACTGCTTGAAAACTATACTTTTCACACGCTGGCCTTGTGAAAAGTATATTTTCACATGGGGTGTGCAAATTTTCCTTTAAACAGAATAAATCGTAAACTATTATAGTTGCTGCAGTTGTAGAAAAAATATAGTGTGCAAGGAGTGTGAAATCCTCCTTGTACACTCATGTGGCTGTAGGGTCTCACTCATGTGAAGAGTGCAGTTTTCAATATCCATTCCACAAAATACTTACTAACATCTCGAAAAAAAAGATCAGTTTACTACACATTCAATTTGTTTTATATGCGGTTCTCGCTGTTATTGTGAGTAGTCCGTGAACCCGTGTTCAAAAAGTGTGAGTGTTTTATGAAGACTAATATTTTTAGTTCGGATTATACTTTGCCCATTCTTTGCCAGTGTCAGTCAATCAGTAAGCAGGACATCTGGCGCTAGCACGTCAGTAAACTTGTAAAATAAATTTATTTTACTCTTAAACTGATTTCTGAAAACTCAAAATCTACCTGTAAATAGTTGATTCAATCAAGAACAAAGATAATTGAAGTACAGTCAAATTTAATTAAAATTTAATATTTTACTCATTTCTGTAGCAAATGACTAAATGCTGTTTTTTGTTTACGCCAGAACAGACGATGCGGAAAGAAAATTAGATGAAGTTGACGAAGTATTGGACGATTCGGATAATAATAATAGTTGTGGAGAAAAGAATGAAGATAATAGTGATTTTGAATAAATAATGTTTTTTTTCCGTTTTTATTTCGTCGAACTTTTTTAAACATATTTTCCATTTGGATTTATATCGAGATTTCCTGCGGTTTTCCAATGCAATAACATTTGCTATAAAATAAATGATAATTATCCATTAACTCGCAATTACCACAAATCGTGTTTGCGCTTCCAATTCAAAGTTCGGTTAAATGGTGACGAAATGAGTTCTACGAAAATTAAGACTGACTGTTTGTTTCAGGGGTAGTATTAAATAAATTAATGTTTACCAAAATTTCATCTCAGAAAGTATTTTTGCCAACTATTTTTTAGCGACACGTACGCTCCTGACAACACGCCTTCCATTATTATGCTGACTGACTATTTGTTTCAAATTACTGATTGAATCAACTATTTACACATAAACTTTGAGTTTTCAAAAAACAGTTTATCAATATAATTGTTATTTATCTAATTAGTGCGGAAAGTGATACTTTTTCGCACGCGAATGCAGTTTATCGAACGACCCGAAGCAGAGTTAGGTAAGCAGTCGAGTGCGGAAAAGACACTTTCCGCATGTGTTAGGTACAATATTTTTTCTACAAGCGTTTTACCTTGGTACTACTCACTTACAAAAACACTCAATCTAAATCCGAAAAAAAAATTAAACAAAATACTTATTTACATTCAAAACCAAAAAGCTAACTTGGCGGAAGTAAAAAAACAGGTATATTTTTGTTGTTACACTTGACATATTTTTTTATAATAGTAGTATGTCTATTGGTTCCTAGGATATTAAAAACAACTTTTGAAGTATTCACTCATTTATATTTTACTTGCATTTTTTCTCTGAAATGATGGAAAGTGATAAAGAAAACTACGCAATTCCCAAATCTATCCTAGCGGAAGCAAAAAAGCCAGCTTAGAATTACTGCTGGAAAAATCCCGAACAAGATACGAGAAGGAATTTAATGTGTTCAACCAGTGGTGTGAAAAAAGAGGTAATTATTTAGTATAGGTCCTTCACATAAAATGACTATTTTGTTATTATAGAAGGTTAGAGTTCCTCTTAAAAAGTAATTTTATACAAAAATTTTCTGGCGGAAATGATAATTTATGGAAATATTGAACATTTCTTACCTAAAAACTGAAGGACATATACTAAACAATTACGGGGGGAGTAATTGTTTAGTATATGTCCTTCACATAAAATAAGTATTTTGTGTTTACAGGAGGTTAGAGTTCATCTTAAAAAGTAATTTTATACATACATTTTCAGGCGGAAATGATAAATTATGGAAATAATGAAAATTTTTTACCTACTAAATAATTAGTATAGGTTCTTCAGATAAAGTGACTATTTTGTTATTATATAAGGAGAGAGTCCATCTTAAAAAGTCATTTCATTCAAAACTTTGGGTAAAATTTCTCTTAGCTGAAACCAGTTATATAAAAAACAAAATTTTTCTTTCGATATATGAAAGCTCCTCTAAACTCAAAATGAAAATTTTTTTGGAAATGCATTATTTTCTTTTTTTCCAACTCTAGGATAACTGAAACCAGTTATATAAAAACATATTTCTGCTTTACCTTCTAAACACTTTTCTAAACATAAACACACGAAAAACTGGTTGCGGAAATATATCATTTTAATTTTTTAATAGAATATTATAACGTTTAGAATAACTGAATTCAGTTACATGAATGCATTTTTTTGTTTCACATTTCCCACAGTCTTCTAAACATAAACACACAAAAATATCCAAGCCTTTCATCACGCAAGTGCGTAGTGGCTTAAACGAGACGAAACTAACCAACACTAACCAAAGCTAACCTATACTAACCAAAGCCAACCCAAACTAACTAAAGCAAACCCAAACTAACCAAAGCAAACGCAGACTAACCAAAGCTAACCGAAATTGTTTCGCCTAGGCTTGCGTGAAGAAAGGATTGCGCTTCGCGCAATCCTTTCTTTACGCAAGTGCGTAGTGGCTTAAACGAGACGGAACTAACCCAAACTAACCCCAGCTAATCCAAACTATCGGTTAGCTTGGGTTTGCTTTGGTTAGTTTGGGTTAGCTTTAGTTAGTTTGGGTTAGCTTTGGTTAGTTTAGCTTAGCTTTGGTTAGTTTCATCTCGTTTAAGCCACTACGCACTTGCGTGAAGAAAGGCTTGGATATTTTTGTGTGTTTATGTTTAGAAGAATGTGTGAAATGTGAAACAAAAATATGCATTCATGTAACTGAATTCGCGCTAGCTTCTCTTCACGCAAGGGCGTAGTGGCTTAAACGAGACGAAACTAACCCAAACTAACCAAAGCTAACCTAAACTAACCAAAGCTAACCAAAGCTAACCCAAACTAATCAAAGCTAACCCAAACTAACCATATGTAACCCAAGCTAACTGAAATTGTTTCGCCTGGGCTTGCGTGAAGAAAGGCTTGTGCTTCGCGCAAGCCTTTCTTCACGCAAGTGCGTAGTGGCTTAAACGGGACGAAACTAACCCAAGCTAATCAAAGCTAACCCAAACTAACCAAAGCTAACCTAAACTAACCAAAGCTAACACAAAATAACTCTTCCGCATGAAGTTTTTTGGGGTATTATGTTTAGAATGTAAAACAGAAACATGTTTTCATGTAACTGATTTCAGTTATTCTAGAGCCGAAAAAATTAAAATGCATTTGCGCAGATTTTTTTTTATGATTTTGTATTTGGGGATGTTTTGCTATACTAAATAAACAAATATTTCTTACATAACTGATTTCAGCTAAGCGAAAGTTGATCCAAAAATGTCTTGGCAGAAATGATAATTTATAAAAGTATTGAGTTTGGGTTAGTTTAGGTTAGTTTGGGTTAGATTAACTAATTTAACTAATCCAAACTAACCTAAACTAACCCATACTAATTTATTTATTCTTATTTTACGATATAAACTAACCAAACTAAACCAAATATTTAAAAAAAACTAAAAAAATGTTCGTATTGTTGATGCTCAATAAGTTGAAGCAAACACAGTATTGCGCTGTTATTTTTTTGCTAATCCAAACTAACCGGATTTAACTCAAACTAACCCAATACAACCCAAACCAATCGAAATTAACCCAGAATTTGCATAAATTATCATTTCTGCCAGAACATGTTTGTATGAAATTACTTTTTAAAATGAACTATAACCTTCTATAATAACAAAATAGTAATTTTATGTGAAGGACATATACCAAACAATTACTCCCCCCGTAATTG
>MU183032.1:197215-224972 GCA_016904865.1 Pissodes strobi | reverse complement strand
GTAAAAAATATTCAATATTTCCAGAAATTATCATTTCCGCCAGAACATTTTGATATAAAATGACTTTATAAGATGAACTCCAATCTTCTATAATAACAAAATAGTCATTTTATGTGAAGGACCTATACTAAACAATTACCAAAAAAGAAATGTCAGACGGTTTAAAGAAGAAATCCTTTTAGCCTATTTTTCAGAAGCCATTAAAACTTGTAAGCCATCGACTCTTTGGTCAAGATATTCTATGTTGAAGATGGTAATTAGAATACGAAAAAATTTTGACATTGGAAGATTTCCAAAACTGTCAGCTTACTTGAAACGTCAGAATGTTGGTTTTCGGCCCAAAAAGTCAAAAATATTCAGCAAAACTGATATTTCCAAGTTTATTAATGAAGCACCCGATGATATTTATCTTTAAATGAAAATGGTCCCTATATTTGGATTGGCCGGAGCGTGTCGTCGTGAAGAATTGACGTATTTATCAACAGATAACATTGATGATAAGGGCAACTTACTAGTAATCAAAATTTCCAACACAAAAACTTATTCAAGTGAAAACCTTTGTTATATCTAATGACTTAAAAAATGGTATGTACCGCGACTATTATAAAATATATTCTCAATTACGCTCTTCAACCACACCACACAGAAGATTTTTTGCTAAATATATTCATGACAAATGCACTAAGCAATGTGTTGGTATTAATATGATTGGCAAGATACCTTCGGAGATTGCTGTGTTCTTGCGTCTACCTAATCCTGAAGAATATACAGGACACTTCAGGCGCTCCTCAACGACCATGCTTGCCGATTCAGGCGCGAATATTACAAGTATAAAAAGGCACGGAGGCTGGAAATCCAGTAGCGTAGCAGAAGGGTACATAGAGGAATCGATTGAAAACAAAAAAACATATATCAAATAAAATTTTGGCATTATCAGAAGTAAGCAACTCCATGCAAAATACCAATACCATTAATAATGCTGAAGAATCTCATTCAAGTTCATTAATGGTAGATACTAATAATGAAAGAACATGCCTTAGTTCGCAGTCAACGTGGGACCTTTTTGCATCGGCAATAAGTTTACAAAATGCAAACCATTGTGTTTTCAATATAAATGTAAATATTAAGTAATTTTGTACATTAAAATCACGTTATTTGTTATTGTTTATGTTTCATTAAAAAATGCAAATAAAATGTAAATGAGTGAATACTTCAATTTTTTTTCCGCACGAAAATACGTTCCGCACTGTTAAACGTGCGGAAAGTATCTGCGTGCGAAAAGTGCAACTTTCCGCACAGTCATGCGTGCGGAAATTGTGTACTTTCCGCACGCTTGCAGAAAAATTAATTTTGCATCTTTACTAACGCTGACTGACTGATTCTACAATAGTAATTAATCTAGAACCAAAGTAAATTCTAAACTAAAAATACTAGCCGTCGTAAAACATTTACACTTTTTGGACATAAGCTCTCAGACTAGAAGTGGCACGAGAAGCAAGAAGCAAATGCTTTTGCTTAAATTTTTTGAGATAAACATATTCAGCTTTAATGCAGCAAAAAGAGACGGTGGTAGAGTAAAAGCATTTGCTACACTTTATTCATACGACTAATATCACCTATTCCTGTTTACTAAAATGGCACCAAATTGATTGATGAGAAGTTTAGCATTTTCCCCAACGTATGATATAACGAACGCACGATATCTTGCAACAATTGAACAATGGTGCCCTTGAATAAGCATTTTTCCTTTTTATAAATCAGGCAAAGTTTACAGAATATCTTTATTCTGTAGACTTTGAATCAGGCATGGGCAACCCACGGCCCGCGGGCCGGTCAGATAAGTTTTGTCCGGCCCGCTAGTATAAGTGATGCCGTAAGCAACCAAATTATATTTAAAATTCATAATAAATTAATTGGGCTGACTCCCGAGAGAAATAATCGGGCTGTGACTTTAAATTAAGTGGCGTTACTGCGATATATTCCAAAATTTCACTCATATATGTATGTTATTCGTAAGCCTTCCACCACGACCTGATTTGGATAGTGGTTACGGTCGCCGCCTACGGATCAGTGAATCCCGAGTTCAGTTCCCCCATCGACGGTTTTTTTAAAATTTTTTTCCTTCTTTCTTAACTACGGAAATTAGTAGATTGTGTAACTAGTAGGAAAAACAAAACATTCCTGCACGACTGTGGTAATTATTGGACGAGGCGCAGCCGAGGCCAGCAACACAGAAGTCCAGCCAAATATTACTCTAAATAAAAACGGTGTTTTAAATTTAAACTCAACATAAGATCAAGTTTTGAATCGAGCGAGCTTGAAGCTTATTACGTAACTACGGAAACTACAGCTAAATTTTACTTTTGATAAACGTCAGATCTGACAAACAAGGCGTTTGAATAGGACGGAACTGTATTCCCATCCTAGAACGGAAAAGTTCCGTACAGTTATTGCATGTTCGCAACGAATACAATATACTGGAATCAATAATCATGACTTTTGCGGTAAGAAAACACATCGGAAAGGTGTAGTTTTTCGTCCGATCGAATAAATAGTATATTATTTTATATAGAGGAAAAGTGATACTTTTCATGGTGCGCTCGTGTTTAACAGCCGAACGGAGTGAGGCTGGTAATAGAGAGCAAGCCATGAAAAGTAACTTTTCCTCCAAATAAAATATGCAATTTTTTCTTCAAATGTCGACAAATTAATGCAAAAACATCTCTTTTTAATAGTAATAATATCTAATTATTAAAGATAAATGGGTTCGCAAGGCGGCTTAGACCACGGTCGTAGGTGGCCTTGCTTAGACCGGTGTCGGTGAATATAATTGTAACATAAAGCTGTCAGTGGACACTGTCAACAATAATTATTTTTTTAAGATTGCGTCTCCGAGTGCGTTTTAATTCCGTATTGATAAGCAGTTATTGAGTAAGTTCGATTAAATAATAACCAATTTGTTCCTAAATTAGTGATTTTTAGAAATGCAGTCACAAATTGAGTGATAAATACAAATTGTAGTTTAATAAATCTTGAGTTGTTGACGCTTATTTTGTTGTCTGTTTGTATTGTATCTATGTTGCTATGACAACACTTTTACCTCCTCCGGCGGAAAAGTGAAAAGTAAAGCTCCGGCGGAGGAAAAACGAAACTTCACGGCCGCCTACACAGTCGAGTAATGATGGATTTACTGACGTTTGAAGAAAAAAAGTCATTCCAGCGAAAAGCCGTTCCAGTTTTCGTCTGGGGTTAGTAAGAAACAACGCGAAAAGCCGTAACCACGAAAGATCGTCAGGGCCGAGTCATTTCTCTCGTAAGCCATTCGTAAGTTAATTATTATGATGCATCTGCAGCCAGGCTTCGATGCTCCCGAAATTTATAAAAAATACATTCCCAAGAATACCTATCCTGGTTTTGGTACATTTTGTATGCAAAATCATGTGTTTGTTCGGAAGTACTTATTGTTGTGAACAAGTTTTATCCAAAATGGCTCTCACGAAAGCAAAAAAACAGGTCAAGACTTAGAGCTCTTCCACACGAGGATACTGTATGCGAGATATGCGTATCCGAGATACAGAATCTCGGTCGAAAACTTGGACTGCTGAATCGAATTCTCGTATTTCTTCAATCAGTACTAAAATAGTTGCAGGGGCGTGCATAGGTTCATCACTATAGCGCGTAGCAAATAATACCTATGACGATTAAATTTGTTCTGAAAAATATCCTGCGTCTAGAATATCTTTTCCGTTGCAAAAGTATCCATGTCTGAATACGTCCGTATATCATAATGGTAATTTTGTATGCGGTATACGTATTCAGCCTCCGGCGGCTGATGCCGGGATGCAAAAATTCGGTATCGCGATACTGTATGCGTCACTCGTGCCGTGTGAATAGGTCAATTTGAATGTATGTTTAACCTGTATCTCAAATACGCGTATCTCGCATACAGTATTCTCGTGTGAAAGAGCTCTTAGTGGCGTTAATTTGGAAAACTCATTACGTGTAGCAACGACATCACAGTCACCATATATTGAACTTCTTTGAAAGCAAATGCAATCGCAGAATTCTCATTGGGATTTCTAGTTATCTATACCTAATTTTATATACCTAGTTTTATGTTTATAATCCAACACCAAAAGTGTTTTAGGTTCAACTTGTTTATTTGTCAGATTGCCTATTTTAGTTTTGTTTTATAAACTACGACCTAGATAAATGATTTCTTGAAACATACTTTTGATGTGTAAACATCTTACGCGGTGGTATGAGGGTAAGTCTCGGCAAATGGGACGAAAATGTGTGGGCGAGGCGGAAGTGTGGGGACGGAAATGTGTAAACGGATTCTAGCCGCTAG
Source organism: Pissodes strobi (assembly GCA_016904865.1). Classification (NCBI taxonomy): domain Eukaryota; kingdom Metazoa; phylum Arthropoda; class Insecta; order Coleoptera; family Curculionidae; genus Pissodes; species Pissodes strobi. The sequence goes on along the minus strand of MU183032.1, from coordinate 220,621 downwards.
GGTTTTATATACAATTTTGCCATTTAAGATCGTTTTAAACGGATTTTATATGATAAAAAAGCATATTTAAAAATTAAACGAACCGTCAAAAGTATTATTTATTAATTATTATATTCGCAGTGTATTTGGATCCATAGCATAGCTTATTTTTAATGGACGGTTGAATTTAAAATTAATTTTCGCTTCAAAATCCACGACAAATTCGTCCGAAGCCACGGCTATCGTCCTAAAAAGTCCGAATTTTCAGATTTTTATACAATTTTGCAATTTAAAATCGTTTTTAAACGGATTTTACACGATAAAAGAGCATATTATTATATTAAATTAAACGAACTGTCAAAAGTATTATTCAGATGCCCAGACGTTTAAAACAATATTGAGCCATAGCATTCTTCTAAAATTGCAAAATTTGTTTATTGACTTTCCCAAATCAAAGGATGTCGCCCAAGATTACTAGGTAAATAAGCAGTGTCCATATGTTGATGTTATTATTGGTGGCATTAGATTTTCGTGTCGAATTTGTGAAGTGAATTATTCTACTCCGAAGCTGCCAATAAGTATTATTAAATAATCCTAACTAATATTATAGATGCGAATGTGTTTGTTTGTTTATTTCTTACGCTTTCACGCATAAACTGTTCCGATCATCATGAAATTGTGTACAGATATTTTCAAGAGTATAGTAAAAAACATAGGACACTTTTAGCTTTTACCCGAGGATTCGGTCGCATTGATTTTTTATTATTTTAAACTTTGTTATTAAACCTAATTTTTATTCTATGAAGAAGCTAAAACGTACAGGCAACGGCCATGGCACGTTGAAAATGCCAGTTCTCGTCCGATCACTGAAGTTAAGCAACGTCGGGCGTGGTTAGTACTTGGATGGGTGACCGCTTGGGAGCACAACGTGCTGCTGTCATTTTTTTACAACCGATGTCGTTTAGGATATGTTTACACATCAGTGTCTCGAGTACTAGCAGACTCGCTTATTTTTTTTTTATTTAGATCTTAGATTTTTTAATTGCGGCCCGGGGCCCAAATTAAAATAGTTATTTGTGTATTTAGAGCGCAAAGTAACGGATTACCGCTTAAGAAAGAATCTTTCGAAAACGGCAATCTTACTTTGCGATCGAAAAACACACAGAACTTTTTCTACAGTCTAATTTTTTAAAATTAAATGCACATTTTTCTCTATATTTATTCTGAAATTTACAAATGACTGTCAGTTTTGACATATTATATTCGGGCATATTTAGAACAGGAATGCCAGCAACAAACTGTAACAAACGCACTACTGTCATTTATTTATCTTCGGTTTCCATGACCATTCATAGCACACTCGACGGAAAAAGTGAGAAATTTCTTTTCCATGTTCGCGCTAGAGCGCAAAATAAGGATCCACGGCATTCGTCGATTTTGCGATTTCATTTGAATTTAGTAATTAGTTATTTTGCGCGCGGCTGTAGAAAAAAAAATATTTTGGCCCTTTCCAAAAAAAGGTTGCCCATGCCTGATATAATCAATGGTATTAGTAGAGAAGGACTGTGTTGATACAGTCAAGGACAGAAAAGTCGGGGCAAGAGATGTGAATATCTACTTTTAATTTCTTCGAAAATTTTGTTCTTTTTTCAATTTAATATTTATCACAAAACGTGATATTCAAATATTAAATTAAGTATAAAACATTGGTTTCGCGCACAGAGTAGATAAACAAATACGATATGCACCTTAGTAAAGAAAATTATATACCCTATGAATGAAGCAAATTTTTTATAATTTAATTTTTGAATATTTGTTTGAAACTAGAATTAAAAATTCACACCCATTATTCCTATTTTTATGTCGTCGACTATATATCGACACTATCAGATATGAAAAAGAATTCAGGAAAAATAAACAGGTGCAGGGTCATCCAACGAGGACTGAACAGGGCCATATATTTGTAACTTTATTCATATATCTTTTAAAATGTGAAATATAAATCTTGTGTATTTTTTTCATAGAATCTGAAAGAACTCTTAAAAAATTATTTGAATTGAAACAAAGAGATACGACATAAAATTGAGAGTCTCTTAATAGGACACCTTAACCTTATTTATTGATTCGTTCTTGGAAGCCTCTCACTTTATTCGATACGTTTCGGAATTAATTTAATTCATATGAAAAATTTGCGAATTAAATTAGTGAGTAGAAACAGATGACAATAAATACCTGAAATGCCAATACAAGAAAGGTTAATATTCGATCAAAGTCTAGCTTTTATTTATTTATTTATTTATTTAAGCATTTCTGTCTAACAGGAAATCCATTTATAAGACAATAATGTACAAATATAAGTGCAAAATATAAATTAGTGAATAGGTAACAATATTTAACACATTGTGTTAGTTCATAGTTATAATAAATTGTATAATACAAATTCAAATCACAAATTATATAAAAATAAGTTTTTTAAGTTGATACGAGAACTGACTTAATGACATATGAAAAATATCGAGGTTGGCAACAATATTGTTGTACTGGGCACACATTTCATATATGGGTTCTCTTAGCATTAGATTATTTGATGCTGATGGCAGGAAGATAAGGTCCTGGATCTTGTAGCAATAGGAGGAACACGGAAAAATAAACAACTCCGCAGGTGATCGGAGTCTACCAAACCTATAACTAGTTTAAATAAAAATAATAAACATACATAATTTCGCCTTTGGGCAAGTGACGGATATCCAAATCCACCAAGCAACAATGTATGATCGATACCACGAGCAGGGTAAGTACCATCCGTTTTAAAAACGAGATATTTCAAAAACCTTCTCTGAACGCTCTCAATAGCGTTAATGTATTTTTGATAGAAAGGGCTCCATATTAAGGATGCGTATTCCAGCTTGGACCGTACATACGAATGGTACAATACTCTGAGTGACTGGATATTTTCGAAAGGCTTGCACGTTCGAATCACAAATCCCAGCATCGCTATGGATGCCTCTCTTGTTTTTTGAACATGTGGATTGAAAGAGAGTCCCGGATCAAACTACACGCCAAGGTCTCTAGAGCTCTCAACTCGTTCCAATACTGACGACATTATACTATACTGAAATAGAATGGGATTCTTTTTCAAAGAGAAAGTCATGATATTTCATTTGTCGACGTTAAGGGGGAGCATGTTATCCGTGCACCATTGATTCAGGCTGCCAAGGTCTTTCTGGAGCCTCAAACAGTCCTCCAGAGAGTGGATAGTTGAGAAAAGTTTAAGGTCATCAGCGAAGAGAAGGACGGTGCTGTTAAATATCTCAGTTATGTCATTAATAAACAAGAAAATAGCAGGGGGGCTAGGTTGCTACCCTGCGGAGCTCCACTGGTAGCCTCGAAAGATAAGGATCTATGTTCTCTATGCTTAACATAAAGCTGGCGGTTTGAAAGATATGAGGAGATAAAATTGCATAGTTTTTGATCGAATCCAAAAGCAGCCAGCTTCCTCAAGAGCATCGAGTGATCAAGTCAATCAAAGGCCTTTAAGTAGTCGGTGTATACTGTGTCAACTTGCAGTTGGGAATTTAAAGCGTTACTGGTATATTGCATAAAACAAGCTAGATTAGTAACAGTACTTCTTGCAGAAAAAAATCCGTGCTGTAGTGGTGTAAGTACGCACCTTACCTCTGAAAAGATTCTTTCATACATCGCCATTTCAAAGACCTTTGCAAGCACACTAAGTAGACATATGGGTCTGTAGTTGTCGACCAAATCCACCCTGCCCTTTTTAAATATTGGACAGATTTTCGCGGTTTTCCAGCAGTCCGGAAACCGATCATTTTTAGGCATAATTTGAGGATATAAGAGATAGGCTGAAGCAGGACAAACCTGCAGTCACGCGCCAAAAAGCCTGGCACGTTGTCGGGACCCTGAGTCATTTTTGGCTTGAGTTTGCAAAATGCCTTCAAAATATCAGAGTCCGAGAGCGATTTTATAGATAGATGTACGTTGTTAGAATAGATGGGCGGTTGAAAAGGGACATACATCTTTGGTGAGTATACACTTTTGAAAAATGACGCAAATGCGTCTACAACCCCCCGAGACCCACTGCATTCAACACCGTTCAGGTAGACGAGGTTTGGAATGCTTTGTCGGCTCCGTCTGAACCGAGAAAAAGACCAAAACTGGGAAGGGTCTGAGCCAATGCTCGCCTCGCAACGGGCAATGTAATCGCCATAATCAGCATCAATATCTCGTTTTATTTTAGCTCTAAGAGTACGAAACTGATTTAGTAGTTCGGTAGAATTGGATTTTTAAAGTTTTTTACGAATTCGTGCCTTAGATTTAATGGTTTTTATGGTAGCGGAGCTATACCAAACTGGATACTCTCTACTATGGTTAATAGTTTGGGGAACACATTTATCAAGAATCGAATAAAATGTTTGATAAAAATAGTTGCAGGCGTCCTCGGGCGAAGCATAATCTTCCAGAGGAGACCAGTCAGCACCCGACAATAGATTATATAATTTATGAAAGTTAGCTTTGCGATAGTTGTAACATGTTTGTGTGTTTTTGGCTTTAATAGGTGTCAATTTATTTATTGATATGTTTAAGTCTATGCCGAGCGCAGGATGATGGCCGTCCTCGGGAACAAAAGGCATCGGATTTCACGCAGCCTGACATGAAACATTCGCAAAGAGTAAGTCGAGAGTTCGACCATTGAGATCAAGGACATAATTATATTGGACTAGATTATAGGAGTTAGCAAAGTCTAGAGCGATCTGAACCTTAGCATCATTAAAACTGTTTTCCACATTGAAATTTTGTAGGTCGAAATCCCCCATAATTACTAGATTACTATCCAAAAAAAGAGGAAACGTCTCGAGGGAATCAAAAAAAGACTGGTATTCATATGCCGCGAGATTGAGGGGAATATATATAACTAGCACATATAGTGATTTAAATTTAGCAACAATCTTACTGCTAACTATATCAACCATAGGGTTTTGATCTTGGATGCCTGATACGTCAAGTTGACTCGCCCCAAACTCCCTGGAAACAGCGAACAGCACACCACCTCCTCGGGAGACGTTAATTTCCCGAAATTTGCGGTCGCTTCGGAAAACCATGTAGTAGTCGTCAAATAATTCCGCATTTAGCACATCTTCGTGGAGCCATGATTCAGTTATTGCTACAATCTGGTACTCATGTCAACTTGCTGATGTGAAGAATCCGTGGGTTTTTGTGTTGAATCCTCTTGCGTTTTGATAGTAACATATTGTGTTGTTACTGGAGGTAGATGATGATTTTATGTTCATGTCAGATAGGCTTATGCGTTTAAATTAAGTGATACGATTTTGGGAACACCACGAATATATTTTATACGCGAGTTATGTTCTCCAGAATCCGTCCTTATTTGGCTTTTAGTGTTAATTAAAGTGAAATATTCCCTGAAAGAAGGATTTCAGATCATGGAACTGTTTTACATAAGTGGTGCGAATGCAAGAGAGGCCTGTCGGATATAATTTTAAATTTAAAACGCTTATTCAAAAAAATAAGTCTTTACATGATAAGAAGCGCATCATTGCAAGAATCATGATGCGGGATCTTTCAGTGTTAAATTATCTTAGATACAATCAAGAAAATCACTGGCAGAAATCTGCTGAGATATGCGCTCCGGTTCAAGAAGGCAATCAGCCAGTTGCGGTAGCATCCAAAGAACTTTAAAACAGTATAAAATGATTCTGTTTCAAATTTTTTCGGTCCAACAACTGACGACAGCACAGAAAGAATGACATTTTCAATTCGTCTCCCGTTTAATAATAAGTAATAAGAAAATAGGATGGAGATCCAGATTTATTTTAAAACATTGTGGAAGATGAAGCTACCTTCACTATTGCAGGGGTGTATAACTGACATAACATGTATTTTTGAGCTCATGAAATCCCAGGAAGGTATGAAGCCATAGAATATCAAGAAGGAGGATCGGTTCATACCTGGTGTGGTATTGTTAATAACCAGATCATTGGGCCTATTTTTTTCAGTGATAATTTAACCAGCCAAAGTTACGTACACCTACTTCAAAATGAATTTAATAACCTCCTGAATGAACTAATACTGGCAGAATATGAATAAATTATATAGCAGGACGGAGCTGCACTTCATGCAGTTCATGATGTCGCCTACTGCTTAAAGCAGCCGTACCCCGAATGGACTGGCCGCAATAGAACCACACGGGGACATTTGAACACTGCAGTATATCGTTAAAGAAGGAGGAACCTTGATGGATTGACGAACAAAATTAGCGGCAGTTATAGCATAAGATAATTTTGCATGACAGCAAGTTTTCTAAAAACTGTATGATTCCATTTTCATACATTTTGCGAAAGAGCCCGACACCGAAGATCGAGGACTTTTCTAAAAATATATGAACATGGGTAAACGCAGTTTTTTAAAGAAAACATGCTGTAATGCAAAATGACCTGGTTATTTTGATGCACGAATGCTATTTTATGGATTATTTTCCGAAATAAAAGGAAAACCAAAAATCAATTCAATTTTTCGGAAGTTAAAAATTACAAGACTTATAATTAACAACACAATTAAAATAGGAATTTCTTTTTTAATTTGCTATAGCCTCGGCACGGCAATAATTCCCATGAAATTTGTGGTAGAAACTGGTTTCAGAAAATTATTATTAGTGTTATTATCCCTCATTTTGTTTCTTATTCTACCATATGGTGGTCTTCGCCCATTTGAAGATAAGGGGTAATTGTTTCTGCAGTAGAGTGTCCTGTTATTTTTGTTCTTGTTAGTGTATGTCTTCTTTAGCCAACTTGGACACAAATGTCGCTCTCAGGGAATGATTGGTATTTTTTTTCTTTACTGTTCTTAACCCTGCTTTTTTGCTTGGCTTCACGTCACGTCCAGGTGGCAATTAAATTTCGTCCTGAAGAGATATCTTTATACCATTTTCCATTCTCCAACATGGATTTACTGTCAAAAAGAATCAATCAATCTTCATATCTTGCCGCTTCTCCATAAACTTTTTATATGGCCGTACTGGGCAGATATTTGGAATTTTATTGTTCCAAAATACCCACTTGGGCAAGGTCTATCACCCGCTTAAGTAAGTGCTCTTCCTTAAAGTACCTGAGAAAATATTTTACGTCTCCTCCTCCTTTCCCACCTAATTCAAATGACAAAACAAAAACACTTTTTCTGGAGGCCATTGGGATTATCTTCTTTTTCTTCTACTTTTCATATTTAAAAAAAAATAACAGGACTCTCCTTTCTTTTCCCTGACTTAGCCTCAAAATCCGTAAATAGGTTAAAGGCAGTGTTAAAATATTTATGATATTTTTCCACAAGCTGCTTGGCCGTCACGCTCCACGGTATTAACACAAAATATTGTTGATTATCGTAGCCATGGTAGCTATGTAAAAAAGTCATATACAAAATAAGGACTTTTTCAAAAAATGCACTGCTCATATGAGCTTTTTTATACATGAGGGAAATAATTCATGAAAATAACCATATAAACAGAAAAAATTATATTATTACCGTAAGTCTTGAAGAACTAAAAAAAAGCTTTCGAACTTGCTCTGAAAATAATGGCGGCTACATTGTACATCAAAATTATTAGAATTGTTTTGTCAATATTGCTAATATTAAAAAATATGTTACACTTTTACCACAAATTACCCTTAAATTGTGCTTTTACTAATATGTATTAAAAGTTCTAATATAGGCTAGACCTTGAAAGAATATTGCGCTTTTGTGTTTTGGCATTTAAGGTATTTATTTTTTACCTGTTTCTATTTACTAATTTAAATCCCAAATTACCCATAATAAAATTAATTAATAAATTAATTCTATTGTTACTAAAAATGAATACGAAATCCTTCTTATCGCACGTAGCGAAAAAACTGAGACACCAACCAATAAATAAGGTGTCTCGTTAAGAAAATATAAATTATCCTTCGCTCATATTCCTAACATTTTTGCTTACATTGTAGTAATATCATATCATGTGATGACTTATAAGACCAAAGAAATACGAATCGAAATGCTTCGAATGTTCGAATTCCAATCCAAGGATCTCATTATATTGTCTTGTACGATAGACTTCACATTGCGCGTAATTTTTAGTTGAAAATTATTGTTATATTGGTGGTTAATATGCCGAAACGGATTCCAGTGGTTCTAGAGGTGTGAAAAAAGGAAAGAAAACGTAGAGAATTCGATAAATCAAAAAAGGAAATTGGAGTTATTCCAGGAAGAAATAATGAATTTCTCCTTCGCTTCAGAATATTTATCGGATAGTGTGATGAATGATGTGAATGACACCTCAGGAAGGAGTTATTAAATTTTAATAATATTTTATTGTTTTTTTTTTATATAAACCTATCGACAATTTTACTTCCATTTTTAGGGTTTTTTATGAATGGACAACAAATTCGTGTGAATTAATCTAGTTTGGCATTAGGCATTCTTTGGGATGGCCATTGGAATTTTAATGATTTTTCATGAAATTTAAAAAAATAAGAACAAGGCATTGGTTCTTAATGACCAAAATTCCTTGTGAATTAATTAAATTGGCGCTAGGCATTCCTTGAAATGGCCACTTGAATCTTAATGATTTTTTATTTTTTAAGTTTTTTTTTCTAAATGACCGATCATCCTATGTAATTCATATTTTACGTTTATATAAATAATTTCCTTTTTAGTTGTGACCAAGTCCCATCTTTACAGATGTGGAAGATCAAGAAAAACAGGGTAATTGTGACTGCAACAGATGTTTATGTTTCAAATGATTTTAATTTGGTAATCGATGAACCCTGTCTGGCGCACTGCATCACTGTGAAACTCACTCCCAGGACATCTATTTCCCCCAAGTTACAACATACAACTGTTTAAGAACCGTGTCAATCAACATCTTCACAAAAGGCTTAGAAATGGATAAGAAACATAAATTGATTGAACAATACCTTCCCGCCCAAACTTGTTTATTAGCTCCCAGCAGCAGGCTTAAAAGAAAATAAAGTCCGAGTGTCCGAGAGGATAAATATTTATCTAGGATTCAAACCCAAATGGCTGCTGATCTAATGGCGATATATGAGACAATTAACGCATTGGTTTCAGAGAAACCCTCTGCAAAAGATAATTACCAACTATTACAGAAACTGGCTGATTCCACAAAAATTTTCACGGATGTTTTCCATCAAAATATCTCTGCATAGAAGATTTTTATTAAGTTCCTTTTTGAACCTTCAATACAGAAAGTGTTTGGACAATCAAGAAATTGACAAGTATTTAAATCGGGCAAATTTTATAGAAAACAACCAATTCCTCTTCAAAGTTTGGAGGTACTATAAAACCAAAATTCTCCACACAGAAAAATCATTTACACTGCCGAAGTCAATTTAACAAACCCAAGTTCAAGCAGGACTTCAGGCAGGAATTGAAGCCATACAGGTCACAGAAACCAGAGAGGAGAACTTGGCAATCAGAGAGACGGAAGATCGGGTCATTTCCAGTGTCGAACAAGAGCGACAAGACATTCAAAAAAACAAGCACCTTGGAGGACAAAGAAAAATTAGATGTAAAAGTAGGTACCGAAGTTGCCGAAAGATTGCCTATGTTTTTTTGATAACTGCAGATATGATATCATAAAATTACCCAAAATAAAGTTATTTTGAGTTGGGCAAGAGGTTTTAAAATACCTTTTTTGAAATCTCCAGTTCAACACAAGGTTTTAATTGCAAAAAAGGACTTAAATTAATATAGTCGTGTCATAAATAATTTAGAGTAATACAAAAAATAAAATAAAATATTTTTATAGAATATAAAAATTTCAAAAGTACGTACCTACCTTAAATTATTTAAAATTACGCCAAAGCAAAATATATAAATTAAAAAAAAAATTAAAATTTAAAAAATATAAAAAAAAAATAAAAACATATACTCATATTAATAACGCCAATATCATCTGAAAAACGATAAAAAAAATTAAAGTTCGTATTTAAAAAAAGAAAGTTGATGATGATCTCTTGAAGACGAAACGTCGGATTTCAAACTGGATAACATCATTGGATAGAGCGGAAAAAGTGGCAATGCAAAAGTGCAATTCAATTTGAAATCCGTTTTTAAATAAGCACAAGAAAAAATAAAACGATTTTTCAAAATTTCGGTTTTTTCCGGATATCTCCGGAAATACTCGGAATTTTAAAACTTTCTAAACGCCATATTGTTAGGCACCTAAATGCACAATTTTGCCTTAATTTGACCGACACTGTATCTCTTACGGTTTTCGAGTTCCCCATACATAGACACGAATTCGAGCCACCCTGTACAACGGTCAAATATTGCGAGCTACTAATTATTCAAAACGTGTCTAATTTTATAGCAACTATTATCAGTAATTTCCAGATTTTATTAAAATATTTGAGCAATTTCAGTCATAATAAGTTGCTTTATATACCAGAAATATTTTTATTTAATGCATAATCAACAACACATACCGTCACGAAAGCAGCTCGAAAGTTAGATAATGCAGAGAAATGCAACGTTATGCCTTTGCATGCCACCATAAAACATGAGGGAACTTTTTATTTCTTTTTTCCAGTCACGAAGGATAATTTATTACCTAGGGGGTTGTAACCTATAAAACTAAGCCTGAAATTTGCTACATTAAGGGAATATGAAGAATATCATTAGAATTTATGACGATGGAAAGGTACAACACACTATTTGGGTTAGTTTTGGTTGACAATCGCTAGTTATACAATGTGCCAGAAAAAAACAAACACGCTGACCTAAACTACTCCAATTTTACTCTAAAGAAAAAGAGTGAGAGCTGTACACACATAATATCAATCATTACGGTTATAGTTGAAAAAGTTATAGCTTAACTACTTAGGAGCTCTGATTTATGATGCTGTGTCGAATAACTCAAATATCAAATCAAAAAAGCAGGAACAACATTTATTAAAGGGAGAAAACTTACAGATATGCAATATATTTTGCTTTTTTGTCTATTATGCCATTTTATTTCAAACGGGGAAGTGTTTAGAAGAATGAGAAAACACAAAGAGATCGTTCAAGAAGAAAAATTGAAATAGTGTGTATGCCAAGGCTGTAAGAGCTCTTTTAAGTGTCGTGCCTTTGTCCCACTCAACTTTACGAGATCGTAACATTTCGTTTATGTTATGTCATTGCCCCGCCCACACTTTGTGATAACACAGGCACAGGTATTTTTTAACTATTTATTGCTTTCATTTTAAATTCTTTGTGCGACAAAATTACTTCCTTTATATACAACCAAGCTTGTTCTTGTTTTTAAAAAGTGATAATATAGCTTATCTTAAGCATACTTACGCTCCCAGTTGCCTCCATTCTACTTGTTTTTCTGCCCTACTCAGTCTTCTTGTTACAGGAAAATGTTGTTGATGATAATAATACCCTGATATGGTTAATGGTGTTGTAGAAATAGTCCTTAAAATAGAAAATTAGCTTAGATTAATTATTTATAAAATAATTCCTGTTTTAGTGGTAAGTAATCTTAAGACCGATTTATTGTTAACTATGTGTCTAACATTTGAAACATTTATCTTATTTTTTTATATACTGTCACGGCTATCAACCATCCGAATGTTTTTGTGCTACCGTTGACTGAATCCTAGATGGATTTGCGTTAGCTATATTCATCTATGACTGAATTCAGTCAACGCCAACGGTGCTACCCTATAGAATTAGCCTTGTCGCGTCTACGTCTGAGTCAGCTCAGCTTTTACTGAATCAAAAAAATGTTTTTCTTTTCCAACAAAAAGTTGAATTTCTCGGGCATGTCGTGTCATCAGAGGGAATCCAAACCGACCAACGAAAGATTACAGCAATCAAAGACTGGCCTCGTCCTCGCGACAAACACGCACTACGGAGCTTCCTTTGATTAATATAGAAGATTTGTCGAAGGATTTGCAAATATAGCGGCACCTCTACATAAGCTCACTGAAGAACGAGCAAATTATAACTGGGATCATAACTGTGATTTTGCGTTCAGGATATTAAAAGCGGCTCTATGTTCTAGCCCAATATTGGGATATCCGGAACAAAAGGGTAAATTTATATTGGACACAGACGCAAGCAACACCGGCATCGGAGCGGTTTTATCGCAAGTACAAGCAGGAGAAGAACTAGTTCTCGAATACTACAGTCGAACACTTTCAAAACCTGAACGTAACTACGGTGTAACCAAAAAAGAGCTTTTGACAATAGTACGGTCTTCCTTTGGAATGCTTCCACCAACGACTAATTTTCTGAAAAAAAAATATTGAAGTGCATACTGTATCAAATATGATACAAATAAAAATAAAATTATATGTGAATATACAAAATATCAGATATGATATTGATAAGCATAAAAAAGAAAAGATATTGCACAATGTATCAGATGTGATACACATAAACAAATAAACATAAATGAAACAATCGCCAATGAAATTCAGTGAGAACATATAAAGCAAGATATAATTACCAATAAATAGACTGAGTCAATTTTTATGTGCAAATATTACAATATAAACCACTAAAAATTACTAAAAAGCACGTGTTCACTTGAGAATTAAAACGGATATTAAAGCAAAAAAATAACGTTATCTTTACTTTTAAACTTCTTATGCATGTTGTTTCACATGTGAAACACCATATAACTCATGAACCGGTCAACCGCTAGTCGGCTTAAATAAAAGGTGTATCAAAGATGATACTGTATACCCGAAAGTACATCCACACCACGGTCCACGGTCCTTATGTATCTTAATTAAACCAATAGTAATTCACAACAGTCAATGGGCGAAGCTAGATGCAACTTATGAAATTTGAAAAATGTAAAAACAAAGCCAGTAACTTTTAACATTGAAAATGTTTTTGTTTTCCTATTATGGGGTATCAAAAAGTGCATGCTACATTTGGCACATCACGTAATATACGTGAGAGATCGTGTTAGTCTGTGTCTGAGGACGGAATCGGTTCAAACGACAAAAATAAATTAAGGCTATCTAAAACTAACCGGAGGTTGATTGAACGACTAACCCAAACTAACCCAAACTAACCCAAACTAACTAAAAGTAACCAAAAGCACAAAAAGGATTAAAATGAATCGAAAAAAATAAAAGGTAAAACTAACTCAAAGTAACCGAAATTTGGCGAATAACCAAAACTAAATATTACTAAAATAAATTGGAACTAATTGAAACTAACCGAAAGTTGATTCAACGACTAACCGAAAGTAACCAAAAGCTCCACAAAAGGCTAAAACGTGCCGGAACAGATTAAAAATATTAAAGTAAGTCAAAACTAACCAAAACGAACTGAATTTTGGCGACTAACCAAAACTACCCAAAAACATTAAATTCGATTATAACGTATCGGTGCCGCTTGAAATGACTAAAATTAAACCTAACTGAAATTAACTGAATATTGATTGAACGACTACCCACGACGACTATCTAACCCAACCTAACCCAATCTAATCTAAACCAACCAAAAGCACCAAATATGGCTAAAACGTATCGAAACAGATTAAAAATATCATAATAAGCTAAAAATAACCCCAATTAAATAAGTTGAGACTAAGTGAAACTAACTGGAAGTTGATTCGACGATTATCCAATACTAACCAAATTTATTAAAATTGATTATAAAGTATCGCAATTGACTCAAATGACTAAAATAAGTTGAGACTAAGTGAAACTACCCGAATGTTAATTCGACGATTAACCAAGACTAACCAAATCTATTAAAATTGATTATAACGGATCGTAACCGGTTCAAATGACTAAAATAAGTTGATATTAAGTGAATCTAACCGAAAGTTGATTAGCAGACTAACCAAAATTAACAAAATCTATTAAAATTGATTATAACGTATCGGAACCAGCTCAAATAAGTAAAATAAGTTGAGACTAAGTGAAACCACAGATCTATATAGCTACGCAACAGATGCCTACTCCGGTATTAAAAGTGTCGCTCGCAAATAATGCAATAAACTTAAATATTTTCCTATTTAGACGTGTTTTGCCCCGCCGTGTTGCCAAGTCGCGAACTGTAGTTTACCTTCCATATCATATTATGGTATTACTTATTTTCTTGGCAATCGTATGTTATATTATGTCAAATTAAAGTTCATTATCAGATTCAGTGAATGGTGTTTGCTTGAACATGGGCTAAAACTCACCTTAAATATCGGTGTAAAAGGTCATTACAAATTTTGTTAACTTGTTAACTTATACTGTAATATCTCTTATTTGTATTAAGAAATAATATTATCACGCAGGATTTTGTTTCGAAGATCAAAGGAATTTTTGAAATGTTTATCGGCATGTCAAAGTACCATTTAATTTTGTTTTAAACTCTACTATCAATAATCAATATTATAAATTTGTTCATTTAAATTGCCGTTTCATTTGTTTTACTATTAATAATACTTAATAAAAAATGTAAAAATCGTATTTTTCTAAAAAAATATGTTTGTGTTAATTTGATACATAAATATTAATAATAAAGCTCGATGATTTGAGCGGGTCAAAAAGTCAGCCGGAATATTGTTCGACGTGATAACTTGGCAGCACCGACCCGTTCCTAGACGATTGGTTCACCCGCTCGCGAAAGCCGGTGAACATTTTTGGCCCCACGTAAAAAGCATTGGAAGAAGTATCTGTTGGTGGTGAAACTAACCGAAACTTTATTCGACGATTAGCCAAGAATAACCAAATCTATTAAAATTGATTATAACGTATCGTAACCGGTTCAAATGACTAAAATAAGTTGATATTAATTGAAATTAACCGAAATTTGAATTGACGACTAACCAAAACTAACCCAATCTATTAAAATTGTTTATAACGTATCGGAAACGGTTCAAAGACTAAAGTAAGTTTAGATTGTGTGAAACTAACCGAAACTTGATTGGACGACAACCCAAACTTAACCAAATCTATTAAAATTAATTATAATGCGTCGGAATCAGTTCAGATGACTAAAATAAGTTGAGACTACGTGAAACTAACCGAAAGGTGATTGGACGACTAACCAAATCTATTGAAATTGGTTACAACATATCGGAACCGGCTCAAATAAGTAAAATAATTTGAGATTAAGTGAAACTACCCGGAAGTTGATTGACGACTAACCAAACCTAACCAAATCCACTAAAATTGATTATAACGTATCGGAACCGGTTCAAATGACTAAAATTAATTAGGACTATGGGAAACTAGGCGAAAGTTGATTGGACGACTAACCAGAACTAATCAAATCTATGAAAATTGATTATAACGTATAGGAACAGGCTCAAATAAGTAAAATAAGTTGAGACTAAGTGGAACTAACCGAAAGTTGATTAGACGACTAACCAAATCCATTAAAATTGATTTTAACGAATCGTAACTGGTCCAAATGACTAAAATAAGTTGATACTAAGTGAAATGAACAGAAAGTTGATTAGACGACTAACCAAAACTTACCAAATCTCTATCAGAACCGACTCAAATGACTAAAATAATTTGAGACTAAGTGACACTAACCGAAAGTTAATTGAACGACTAACCAAAACTAACCAAATCCATTAATATTGATTATAACGTATCGGAACTGACTAAAATAAGTTAAGACTAAGGGAAACTAACCGAAAGTTGATTTGACGACTAACCAAAAATAATCTAATCTATTACAATTGATTATAACGTATCGTAACCGGTTCAAATGATGAAAATAAGCTGATACTAAGTGAAATTAACCTAAAGTTGATTAAATGACTAACCAAAACTAACCAAATCTATTAAAATAGATAATAACGGATCGGAACCGACTCAAATGAATGAAAATAAAATAGTTTGAGACAGTGAAACTAACCGAAAGTTGATCGAACGACGAACCCAAACTAACCAAATCCATTAAAATTAACTAAAACGTATCGGAACCGGTTCAAATGACTAAAATAAGTTAAGACTAAGGGAAACTATTAGAAAGTTGATTGGACGACTAACCAAAAGTAACCAAATCTATTAAAATTGATTATAACGTAACGGAACCGGCTCAAATAAGTAAAAAAAGTTGCGACTAAGAGAAACTAACCGAAAATTGATTAGACGACTAACCAAATCTATTAGAATTAATTATAGCGTATTTGAACCGACTCAAGTGACTAAAATAAGTTGATACTAAGTGAAACTAACCGCGTTAGATCGGGGATAGAGAGACGAATCGAATGTAGTTCTTACAACCACCAATAATGTTATAAATCGTAAACACGAACGAAACTTGAAGTAATATACATTTATGTGGTAGATTTTGGTAACTAAACTTGCGTATTCTGCTAAAAGTAATTTTTTACATTAGATTGTGTTAAGGGTGGGTGAGGGTGACTTTTAGTTTGTCACGACAGACTAGTCGTGCTTCATATCGTTAGATCGAGGAATGTGAGACGAATCGAATGCAAATGGTCTTTTGCTTTTTACAATCACACTTATAACGTTTTAAATTGTAAAAAAGAACGAGACTTGAAGTAATATACAATTATTTGGTATATTTTGGTAAACTAAACTTACGTAATCTAACCTGATCTCACCCAAACTTCTATCAACTATATATTTCCACACAATTATGAGTTTTCTGAGATCTCAAATTTAATAAGCGTTGCATTCTGCTTCGGCATTTTCAATGTCCGCCCCGGTTGCATCTTTGTGAAGGACTGTGAATTTTTCTGCTAGATTAGAACCGATTTTCGGCAATCCTTGGGATAGCTTTGGTTAGTTTTAGTTCGTTGAGCCCCCGAAACGAGCGGAGGGCCATGTGTTTTCCCTCGCTCATCTTGCTTCGCCCATTAACTGTCACTTTTGTGAATTCCTATTGGTTTAATTAAGATCCATAAGAGGACCCTGGTGTGGATGTACTTTCGCACGGTATACACCTAACGGTTAAAAAAACACTTTCGTTGAGATTCTAAACACTACATTATAATAGTACCTAATCAAATTAGCAATGAAATACTTACTTATGAGTTTGAATATGCACTGTATGCCCTGCACTCACATGTTTAGCGGTGGATTTTGAAGGCGACGAATGACTTAGCGTTTCCGGTGACACTATGACTGCATGCGGAGACGCTGGAGACGGTAAAAGAGGGTCACGGCCCCCCAAAGCAGCACTACTCCGACTACCGCCGCTCATGTTTTGCGGGGGAATGGTTGGCCAACTGGAACAAATATGATTGATTGGATTAGTTATGCTTAAATGCAACATCTAGTTCTGTTGTGAACGGTCTGCTAAATTTTACACGATAATATTATAATTTATTATTCCTTTAAAAAATAAGTTTAGTCCTACAACATTGTATACAAGGCATGACTTAAACAACTGCAACAGCAAATATATGTTCAAAAGTTTTATTATTATTTTATTTAAAAAAAAACGCACAATTGAGTAACGGCTTAAAATCTGCCTACAAATATTTGGACAATATCGCTCGTTTCATAAATAATATGGGCAATATATTTGAGGTATTACCAAAATCGAGAGATGTATGTGTTCAATCACTATAGTGTTTTCTATGAGCATGCGGAAAGTGCCACTTTTCATTTGGATTTTAGTGTAGAAATATACAAAAGTTTTTACTTCGTTTTAAGTTTTTTTAGATTAATATGTGATAAGAATAATCATTTTTCTTTTAAATTATCCTACTTTGTACAAAATTGATGTAATTAACGCAACTTTGACCACTCAGAGATGTTAATGTTGTTCGATCCATTAGAAAAATAGCGAATACACTCTCGCTGAAGTGAATAAGCGTTATATGTCGCATCTCACACGCATTCTGTATTTGTTTTATAATGTATAGCCCTCACCCCCGTCCTCCCCATTAACTATCTATCGATGACACTGATAACAGTATCAGTCTCGCTAAATAAAGCCTCCTAAAAGTATTCGCGCTTAAGCATGGTCTTTCCAACCTTCGCGTGTATTCAATTCACCCATACTTAAATGGAAGCCCTCTTATGTTACTTTCGTAAATCCCTCTTGTACGCGCATGCACTGTAATGTTTTCTAATGCAGAAAACGCTCTCATCTTTAGTATTAAAGCGTTGACTGACTAATTCAGTCAACGATTAAAGTCATTATAAGGCTAAGAGTTCTCAACAACTAAGTGGTACAAAACCATCATCTCATCTCACTCCAACATTCTATATAATCCCTAATGACCTTACTTATGTTAAGTGCAGTGTCGCACTCAAGTAAAATGATGGAATAGAGTCATTTTTACTTGCAAGAAGCCCAGATGTACCAACTGTATATAGACGTTAAAGTAATGTAAGAACGGTGCTTTAAAGTGACTTTCCGAGATTCCTGATTTCATCAGTATGGCAAACGTTAACCTGGCAATGCTACAAACTGCTCATCGATTAACTATGGTGCTCAATTGGTGAACATAATGTATATAGTTACCTATTATTACAACAAATTCTGTAGTAGAATTTTCTTTGATCTTAGTAGAATTTTCTTTGCTATTATGGACATTAGGGGATTATTTGTCCTTTTATTATCACTTGTATATTCTAATATTATCTCATAAACAACTGTTCCGCAGGAACTTTGATGGTAATTTCATGTGATTATTTGTACTGTTATTTAGTTTGTTGTTCCGCAGTAACTAGATAAATTAATGTTTAATTGTTCTTAGCTATAGGTTTATGTTTATAAATGTATACTTTTGTTTGCGCTGGAATTGTTTATTTACACTAATCAGTTCTTTAGTATTTTTGTATTAATATTCTGATAGTGTGTGAGATTGACTCCTAGCATCAAGTTGGTTAAATTCTAGCACCGTCAGAAATAGGTACTTGATTTGTTTATATTTGTATATTTAAGAGTTTAAGTTGTTTTCAGGTTATCCATATAATGCTAAAGGTTTTTGTTTTATTTTCAAAATCACTTAGAACTAACCTTATAGTAATTTATACTACCTAGATGCAGTCTCTGTTTGTTTAGAAAATCGACCAAGATCGAATCTCCAAAGCAAAAGGCTGGCGTGTCCGTAATGTTCTGTTGATCCGCAAATAGTTCAATGCTGTCATAAGTGGATTTTGAAGATATGAATTCGTTCCTTTTAATCCACTCCAGAATTAGTTTCTGAAACCGTAGTAGATATTCTCAAAACAATAAGATATGGTAATCAAGGTGGTTCCACGAAAAAAAGGACATCTAAAATTAATGTCAAACCTGCCCAAGGGACCAATGACAGTGAAAGTTCTGAAATTAGTGAGAAAAATATCCCATCCACTGAAAACTCGGCTGAAAAACTAACGAACAAGACAAATTTCTAGGTGATTATAGTAAAGAACAAATCAGCGACGAAGATTCAGCAGAAGAGAATACCAACTTAGTAGATATGCGACAAAACATAACAAATAAAAAAAGTTACATTATCAGTTCGTCCAGAAGAGTTTGTTACACATGATTATGTAATAGCGTCTCTATATACGATAAATAACAAACCAAAATATTATGTTTATTTATTAATTTCTGTGGGACAAATGAAATTCATACGAAAGAAAAAAATTAAACTTGTTTGGCCTCTAGTAAAAGATAAATCAGTTGTTCCCAAAACGCCACTGTTTTTAAATTAAATATACTAACCCAAACTAAACCAAAGTTTCTATTTAAAGATGTTGGGAACCTAAAACTAAAAATAGAATAATTCCTTTGCTTACAAAGGAAATCATTAGCTTCTTAGATAATTTTGCATTGTTCCTTTCTCTTTTATTTAGAGTTTGATTTTCGTGTTTTTTTTTATGAATCTAATTATCCTGGATGTTTATTTTATTTTTTTAATGCTTGAATAGTCATAGTGTTTTTTTTGTAAGAGTTAGTATAATAAACTTATTTATTTTTGTAACTTTCTAATTTCGTTGCTTGCACCACCAGCTAATTTAATATATTAATAAATTGTGTCCATTGCTTATAACATTGTTCATCAAAGTTTTTGATGTGTAAACATCTTACGCGGCTGTTTGAGAGTAAATCACGGGAAAATGGACGGAAGTGTATAAGGGGATGTAACATCATAACCCATGCGCAGTGATTAGTGCGCAGCTACTTCAGTTCTTCCCTGTAAAACGTGTTCTTTCTAACGCCAGAATATAGGCAACCAATTCCAAATAAGTGGTTGCCTATATTCAAGCGTCACGAAGACGAAATATACTCTTTACGAGGGCTGCTCAAATATTTGTGAAGCATACAAAATATCAAGGGCTTTAAAAAATTATCCAGTTAAACGCTATTGAAGCAATACAATAAATTACACAGCCGATGTCGGTATAGGATATGTTTACACATCAGGGTCTCGAGTACTAGCAGGCTCGATAATTTTTTTTATACAAACAAATGAGATAAAACTTGATATTGTAATTTAAAGAGTTGTAGATACCAAGCCTCCATGAGGGTCACTATATAAACAAATAAGCGAAAGCTATAGCAAAGATATTTATATTTGAAATTTATTTTTCATAATATCTTTCTAAAAACTATCATTTTCGACGTCTCCGTATACCAACGTAAGTGAGTCTTTTCGGTGCTGGCGCACGGGAAAAGTGTTTCCCGTTCCCTAATTTCAAGTGCTAAATTTGCAGTTATTTATTTACAAAATAAGCATAAAGTATAATAAATTGGGTAAAAATTATGCAGTGATGCAGTCTACAAAATGAATCTAGTACATTTTAGCGTCAATAGTCTAATTTTAAGTAAAATTATTTTATTTATTCTGACCTTACTTGTCACAAATACATCAAAACTAGCTGCCTATTCAATTACATCAAAGCATACAAACACGTTTGTTGCTTGCAATTCAAAATGCATTATTATTAGCATCGTGTGTCTGATTTTAGATACCTACATAAAATTATAATAATTTTATGTTTTGATTTCAGAGAGATATTATGAAAAATATCGTTCATTACACGTCCAGAAACAGCTTTTCCCTTGCTTCCACGACTTCCGGGCCACAGAAAGTGTCGTGCGCGCACCGGAAAAGCCTAGTTTCCGGAAATTAATTAATTTCAATGAATGTTTCTGGGCACATTCTTTTTAATTGGCGAAAATTGGAAATCGGCCAGTATTCTTTTGAGCGTGTATATTTTTGAAAAATGAGTGACTTTGATGAGTGGTTCTAGCGTGGAAAAAGTCGAGGATTGAAAAAACTGAGATGACAGCCTGATAAACTATTTATAGGAGAAAAACTCTCTAAATGCTTTTCTGTTACGAAAATGGCGGGAAAATGAACTTTTGAAGAAAAATTAAAAAAGAAGGATTTGTAGGACAAAAAATTAAGGTTTTTTTCTCGAGATATATTTTTTATATAGAAAAGCCGATCGCTTGCAGTGGCGTAGCTATCGTGGTGCAAACCGGGGCAGTGCCCGGAAGCCTCGGCGTAAAGGAGGGCCCGGGCGGCGCTCCGGTAAAAACAATGGTTTTAAGGAGCAGTCGGTAGTAAATTTGATTAAAGTACCTATTTAATACTATTTACTAACTAGTCATGACTGTCATTTATTGTCAGTTTAATTATTTTGCTGTAAAATGTACACTTTATATTTAGGTATTACTTTTTACTCTTACCCTAGCCTTACAATACGTAACGGAAAATGAATGATGAAGTGAAAAATCACAAAGAACTTTCCTGGAATTTCAAAAATGTTTTCTCACGGTTTATATTTTTTCCTCATCAAAAGCACAGATACCGCCTGACGTGCGTTGTTTAATATTCACATTTGTAACCTTTGCATTAGAATGTCTAATACTAGGTACACTTCACATATAGCCCTCCGCTCGCTTCGCTCGCTACAGGGGCACAACGAACAAAAACTAACCCAAGGCATGCCCAAAATCAAGAAACTCTTTTTACAAATATAACCTCAAGAAAATTAAAAAACACCATCGAGCATCGGACCCGGGCCTCCGAACCAGAGATTTAGCATCCTAACTACTGAACCACCAGAGCACTTGTAAGCAGTTCATTGCATCGTAAAGACATGGGTTATATAGGAACGCAATCTAACGAAAACACCTGATGCCTTCCGACAAGTCGGGAATGTATTTTGCAAACTGTCTTTATCACTACCGTCTTCAGACAGCGGTCTGTTTTGATCTTTTCTGGTAACCTTCAGCGATCTTGTCCGAATGTCGGCAATAATTAAGTTATTTCGCATGGCCTTCCGCTCGCTCCGGGGCACAACAAAACAAAACTAACCCATGGCATGCCCAAAATCAAGAAAAAAAACCTTTTACAATTAATATAGCCATAAAGAAAATAAACCGAACAGAAAAGTTTTAAACAGATCGCTATCGGAAGACATTAGTCATTTTACAACGAAGCGCTGAAGTAGACTGCGCATGGTTATGATATCACATCCGGTTTTCACACTTCCGCCCATTTTCCCGAGATCTTCCCTCATACTGTCGCGTAAGATGTTTACACAACAAAAATTGTATAGTTTTTAGTAAGTTATGTTGTACAAAAATCCAACCTTACTCAACCTTAAGAAAATTTGAATAATAAAGTATTATGAAAAGGAAAACTAATAAAGATCTACGCTTGAATGTGAAAATAAAAGTCAGATAATATTCAGATATTTATGTCCATCGTGTGTCTCTGATGTCGGACATGTTTCTGTTTTTGGTAGTGCCACAAGTTTTAGAGGTAATGAGGCATTTTAAATCTTGTCTACTACTCCTGAAAAAATTTGTTCACAAGATTTATTTAAGAGAACAAAATTTTCAAATATGAAACCAGTTACTGACTCTTAGCACATAATTGTTTCTTTTTGTTAATCACTAAATTTGATAATTTTGACAAGAACTCTTTTATGTTGGCTTCTTTAAAAAATTATGAAAACACTTCTTTACCTATAATTTAGAATCATATCTTATGTAAGAGTTTTAATAATAAACTTCATATTTGTATTCTCGATCATGGGACTCCATTTCCTTGACAGATAGATTCTTTCCTGTTTGCTTTTCGACTAAAGTAGGCGACCTGTTACAGGGCAGAAAACTTTGCCCAGGTTCTGGCTAATGATGCCTTATTCTAATAAATCTGCCTTGTAACAGGTAAAATTTCAGCTACAGGAGCTACCTGGTTCTTGCAGCTCCAAATATTGTTGTCGCATACTAGTATTAGCCGGAGATGTCTAATTCTTGCACGAAACAAGCAGCCTTATTTCCCCATGTATTTAGGAAAAAATCTAGATTCCTTAACTGGAACTGCCTAGTTATTGCACATAACCCTTCAATTGAGTTTCTACCCATTTCCTAAATATAGGTATCCCAAGTCATCGATTTGTTATAGTCTTTATCATTATTGTCATAATACAAAAATAAATCACAACC
>MU183032.1:169788-182215 GCA_016904865.1 Pissodes strobi | reverse complement strand
TGAAAAGAAAATTTGAGGAACTGCAGCAAGAAAATTTAATGTTTAAGGAGAAAATAGAAAAATATGAGAATGAGCAAACCATATTACAGAAACATATTGGTGATTTAGAGAAACAATTAAAAAAAGATGGCACTGAATTTGAAGATCGAGTGAAAAATGCTTTCAAAGATTTTTTATCTTCTAATCAAGTAGAAATTGTGTTAAAGAAAAAAAACCAAGGCTCGTTGGACACAAGAAGAATTGTCTAAAGCGTTTACTCTAAGGTATGTATTTTACTAAATATTTTATTAAGTAATAATTTTATTTTTTCTGTCTAATACTATTTTATCTCTTAATTGTAATTAAAATTATTTGTTAGGTGCTTTGGGAAGAGGGCATATACATACCTAAGAAACACTGTGCATTATCCTTTACCTGGCTTGTCAACATTGCAGCAATGGGCCGCTAACATTAGTTTAATGGATGGGATACTCGAGAATATTTTATGTGTCATGGAAACAGTAGGAAAGACCAAGTCCCAACGGTTTAAAGCAACTGTTCTATCATATGATGAAATAAAAGTTTGTTCTCTCTATGAGTACCACCAAAAACAAGATGAAGTAATGGGACCCTACTCTTGTATGCAAGTAGGTTTAAAACCAATATTTCTTTAATTTTTTTTCCATTTGTAATAAGTTCTAAGCTGTAAGATTACATAAACATTTTTTTTCAGGTGATTATGGCTCGAGGATTATTTGATAACTGGAAACAAATAATATATATTGGTTTTGACCAAAAAATGACTAAGGAACTACTGGAAGGTGCGATTAGTCGTTTACATAATATAAACTATAATGTTGTGGCATGTACTTCTGATTGTGGTGGTGGAAACCAAGGATTGTGGAAAGTAATGGGAATCAGCGAGAAGAAATCGTTTTCTGAGCATCCACATACTAAAAAACCAGTTTACTTCTTTGCCGATGTTCCCCATGTTCTAAAGCTGTTAAGAAACTGGTTTTTAGATACAGGATTTATTTTAAAAGACAACACAGTCATTAATAAGGATCCTGTAAAAACTTTATTGGAGCGTACAAGATCTGAAATCAATGCCTGCTATAAATTAACTCCTCTTCATCTAAATTGTGAACGAGCACAGAGGCAGAATGTTAAATTAGCAGCCCAGCTGTTCTCTAATACAACTGCGACAGCATTAAAGCACTATCTACCTGGAGAAGACAAAACAGCTTCAGCCAAAACTGGTGAATTTTTCCAGCTGGTCAATAACTGGTTTGACGTAATGAATTCCTATTCTATGTCCAGCTCCATTCCGACAAAAAAAACCATTTGGTATAAACTTGGAGCTACAAAATGATGTTTTAGACCAAATGATATCTACCATTGAAGGAATGACATGCATAGGCAAAAAAAGCATACAGATGTTTCAGCGAGGAATAATAATGTCGACAAAATCTTTGAAAGGGTTATATGCTTTAATGAAACAAGAATATGGCATACAATATATTTTAACCTATAAGCTTAATCAAGACTGTCTAGAAAACTCCTTTTGTCAAGTAAGGTTACCAACCACTTTTATTCATTTAACAGCTGCCAAATTTTTATTTTTTATTTTCAGATTAGGACTCGTGGGGACTACATGACCACCCTTCACCTCTAAATGCGGTGTACAGAATAAGGATGATCTTACTCGGCAAGAATCCCGGTTTGGTGACAGCTCATTCCAATGTGCACAGCTCTCCAGGGCTAGTGGATGAAGAATACCTTCTGGCAAGTGTGTTAAAGCAGGCAAAACTGGGTAACATAGAAGTCGAAGAAGAATATCAGGAAACTATGAGTGAAGACAAAATAGACACCGACAGTACATCATCTGGTAGTGTCACTTCTAAAGACGGTTTGAAAGAAGAATCTGAAAAGGATGGATTAGCATATATTGCCGGTTACCTAGCAAAAAAACATAAGGCGAAGTACCCTGACTTGGGAAAACATACATATAAGGCTGGTGAAGATACAAATCCACACGATTATTGCAAAATACCATCATGGATTCAAAATTTATCTTTTGGAGGTTTGATCCAGCCCTCTGAAATGTGGCTCGAACAAGTGTCTAAAATGGATAAATACTTTTTTAAAATACATAAGGATAATTTTGGATTTAAAAAAGACATTGTCAAGAAAACAACAGAATATATTCAGGAAAAAGTAGATGTTCCAAAAGAACTAGCTACTTCATTTAGTAGACTGCGAGTATTTGTACGAATTAAATTTCTAAATATAAAGCGAGAAGAAAAACAGACAGAAAAAAGGAAGGCGTCTGATGCATTACGAAAAAATGTGAAAAAAATTAAAAGAATTATAAATTAATTATTTAGGCAAATGATTTATTCTATGTTAAATTCTAAAACTGAAATTAACGCAAATAAACCACACTGAATAACAATACATACTTAATATTTTCCGAGTAATTTTAACATGTCTTATTTATTGTAACTTTAAATTATTAAATAAATTCAATAAATTTACAAAAATTAATAAACTTAAATTAAATAGTGAAAAAACAAAAGTAATATTAATAAGAACAAATAATAAACTTAAATAAATCAATCTGAAAAATTATGGATTACTTTTAGATAAGGAACCTATACAGTGGGTAATTATTGTAAAAGATCTGGGTTTTCAATTTGATAATTCGCTTTCTTAAAGAGAAATTGAGGCGACCAATTCCAAAACTCTTTAGATCCATATTAAACAATTTTAAGGGAGAAGCAAAAAACTCTTAATTATCATTTAAATCAAATTCTCATTATTTAAGGTTTACATTCCATATCTAGACATGTCTCTTATTACATATTTATTACGAAATAGTGAATTTGAGTAGCGGAAAAATATTTATTTACATAAATAATTTGGAACTAAAGAGTTTTGCTACCGCACAAAGGAAGTAAGGAGTTTTGAAACAGTGCCTGTGGGATTTAAATAGTTTTGAAAAAGTACGATGATTATTTATTTACTTTTTAAAGTTACAAACAAAAAAAAACTAAAACTAAAAAACTAAACTAAATACATAGAAACAAAATTAGATTTTGAGACCATCATCTTCCTCGGTGTGCACAATTTTTTCTTTAACTTCTTCACCATCAGAATTATTGGGGTTGTCAATGATTTCTTGATAAAAGGTCAGATCTTGACCAGGAAGATCTCTCCAATTTGGGCCATAATATTTTTCTGAATAATCGAAACGCGCATGCCTTTTTATTGCATAGCACGTGCAATTTCCTAATTTAAACAGGCTTTAAAAAGCCTAAACTTTACAAGTTGCGTCTAAAGTAGGTATTATCTTTTTAGTTTGCTTTGATTCTTCTTCCATTTGTTGGATCTCGCATTTTTTTGCGGCCTCTGCCAGGTTTAGCAAGGGGTAACACCATCAGTACTCTCTTTCATAAAAGATTCCATAATAGTATGTTAAATAATCTACTTTACACTAGCAATATTTAAGAAAAAACTGCAGGAACAATTTAAACTACCTACGTCAGCGCGATAAACAATATTTTTATAGGCGTTGACATGTCGGGGAAGAAAAAAGTTTTAATTCCGCGCCGTTTTACACTGGTACAAGTACACTGGACAAAAGAAGTTCTGATACTTTTGCGGAGTAATGGATTTAAAGAGTATTGAAACAATATGTACTAAGGAACGAGCAAGTTTTGCTACCGTCATTGAACTTTCCCATTTAATATCTTTGGGATTTATAAAGTTTCGTTCCCAAATGATATGTTAGCGTATGGATAACATTTCAGAGATGACAGCGCCATCAAAATGTCAGTTTTCATAAAA
Source organism: Pissodes strobi (assembly GCA_016904865.1). NCBI lineage: Eukaryota > Metazoa > Arthropoda > Insecta > Coleoptera > Curculionidae > Pissodes > Pissodes strobi. The sequence continues at coordinate 178,387 of MU183032.1, read as the reverse complement.
TATGGATTTAAACAGTTTTGTAACCGTACGCCTCAATTAGAAGGTTATTCTTTTTTGCTAGGCTACCAAAAATTTAACTTTGTATGCTCGGATTACATTATTTAAAGCGATAGTGTAACCACATTTTGAATATTGTGCCAGTATTTTGTATTTGATGTCTAATAAACATAAGAGTAGGATCTTTGGAAGTGTTCTTAAACCAGGGAATGAGATTGGTTTTAAGATATAATAGATATACTCCAATTACGGTAATGTTGATGCTACTTAAATGGTTCTCAGTAAAACAACTCGCTTATTTTCATATTATGACATTTATTTATACATTGAAAAAAGGATTAATGCCAAATTATTTTAATGAGTTTTAGCACTAAGAACAGAAATCTACAATTACTTTACAAGAAACAGATGCCAGTATAATATAACTAGAACAATATACAGCTCTATCATGGTGTCTGATTTTTTACAAGGGTCTAAATGAATTTATTAAAATATCTGAAATATATAAAAAACGCTGGAACGGTTATTGGCTTCAAAACATTTAAAAGAAAACATATTTTTAGTTCCCGATAGGCCAGTCAAATTTTAAATTGTGATCATCTTTTTTAAGATTGTTTGTATGTGATGTAAATGCCCATTTTTAATATGTATACAGTATACATGTAATATTGATATTGTAGCATTTGAGAAAGTTGACTTAAAACTACTTAATATTTTGTGTAGAAATAGGATTATAGTTAATTGATGTAACTACATTTTCTACTAGGATTGCCTACTGAATAAATGAGTAAATAAATGTATTTAATTTCCTGCTTTTTTGACTGGATAAAATTACTACCTTTTCCCTCTCCTTATATTATATCTTGCTGCATGCAATTCAATTATTAAAAAATTATACCTACTCTGATTAAAAAGACATAACATTTCTTGTACCTATGAAGATCTTTAATTTCTTTCTAAATGTCTTTAATAAGAAGTTTAAAAACTGCAATTCAAGTCAAGTCAAAAAATAGTTTTAATATCATAAAAATAGGAGTTGTTGACAAAGCCGTACTTAGAAACTAGGTCTCTTAATATTAGAGAATTAAGCAAAGGTAATATTAACAAACAAATAATTACAGGTCAGAAGGTTTAAAGTTACAAAGATACTCATTAAAACTAGTATACCAAAAGCAGAAATTCAAAAATAATCAAAATTATGACAATTATTCAACCAATTCCTATACGACGTGATGGGTTATATTCAAATCTGGCAAACATATGACGTATTCCCGCGCAATCCTCTTATTGGTCTAAAGTTACCAGGCAACCTAACCTCTCTATGAACCTTGGGTACTACCATTGTGTAATGATACTACGCTCCCATTTGCGTCTACGTAGCAGCTTACACAATGTATCCATACGCTTCCGCGTTAGTACGGCGACACAAGTAGGGCTTTATAAATCTAGCCAATTGCATTGAATATCTTAATGTTGCTCCCCGACGTGATTTAAGTATAAATACTACCTGCGAATCATCGTTAGAAAAATTTTTTTATTTTATTTATAAAATCACAAACAATAGCCAAGGAGGCTGGTGGTTGTACAATGAATAAACACACTAAACCAAAAATGAACAAATACAATAAGTTGCTAAAATAAAATTTACAACTGGGTTCCCAACCTATTTAATTTAATTTGCTCTTAAATGAGTAGAGACTGGGTAAGCCATCATGAAAAAAGGAATTTTTCTAGAAAGTTCCACAGTCTCACTCGCACACCTACTGGAGAATACGACCCAACATTTGTCCCAAATCTTGGAGGATCAATTTTGTGGCCGCAGTGAATATTTGAGATCCCGCAAGGAAGGAATGTCAGATTGTAATTTATAAATCATTATTTAAAAAAAAATCTTTACGATGCCGATGATACAAAGTAGGTCATTTTAAGTTTTGCAGAGCCAAGGAAGGGCTAAAATCGCTCTTAAAATTCAAATAAACCCAACTCTGAACCATCTCGAAATCGTTTCTAAGTCCAATCTGGTTTGGATGCCACACAGTAGGACAATATTCAAGTATGGGTCTAACATAAGTTAAAAAAGCCTTTGCTCTAGCTTCCATAGAGGCCTTCTTTAAATTTCGACAAAACCCAAAATTTTGTAGGCATCTTTAACCAAGCTGGAAATATGAAAATCCCAGTGAAGGCCAAAAGCCAAATTAACTCCCAAATATTTAAGATGATCCACTGTTCCAATTTAACTATCTAAAACCTTATAGGCAGAATTTATCTTCCTCCTGCCAAATGTAATAAACTGACAAGTAATTTTGAAGGGTGAGTATGTCATGATACTCTCCGACTGTCCGGAAAACCAGACAATCATCAGCAAAGAGCAGTACTGTTCAGTTTATATATCTGGGCAAATCATTAATAAATATTAGAATGGCTAAAGGGCCAGTAACGCTTCCTTGCGGTACACCCGATGAAACCTCTTTTTCTCTGGAAACAGCCCCATACACCATGACACACTGAGTCCTTCCCTGAAGGAAGCTTTAAACCCATAAAATGACTCTCTTATCTACATTTAATTTAGAAAATTTACTCATTAACTTATGGGGATCTACATCAAAAGCCTTTTGAAAATCTAAGGCTACAGCATCTACTTGAGAATTGTTCTCAAGTGACTGAATTATATTATGAGTGAATGCGAGAAGGGCTGACTCGCAAGAGTATGACTCATTGTTGGAAAAAGATGTAAGATTCGATTGTCGTACTGCGTTTTTTATTTTTTTTTCTTGATTTTGGGCATGCCTTGGGTTAGTTTTGGTTAGTTGTGATTGGTTGCGCCCCCAGAGCGAGCAAAGCGAGCGGTGGGCCATGCGTGAAGTAAAATATTAGTTTAATTATAAAAAAAATGGGTTAAGAGTCGTATTATACTGGATATATAGCAGCTTGCATGTGGTTCCGCCAATATATTCCACTGCCCACCATTCAAAACATATTCCAACAATAACGTACGTACCGATGATTGCCGAAGTATGGACAAATTGTGTAAGCTGCTACGTGGACGTAAGTGAAAAAGAGCGACGGCAAAAAGCCAAACCTATTTTTTCTGTAACTCATTCGTGTCCTGCATGCTCCGAAAAATATAGCGTTCCGCCCACTGAAGACTGGATTCAGTGCAAACAGTGTCAAAACTGGTGGACCGAAAAGTGCACTGCATTTGAAAATATTGGAACATTTATTTGCGATCTTTGTGAGTAAAAATACGTACACAAGATTATGGCCCCACATGTTCGTCACTTTTGCCACAATCGTGGGGCCAAATCCACATTTTGCGTTTTTTTTATATTTCTAGAATGCTCTTTTATTTTGTTTGTTCTTTCAGAACCAAATATTTATATTTTCATACATAAATGATTGTATTAACATGCCAGAGAGTAAAGTGTTTTTTCGTTCACATTTGTTGTTTTTATATTTATTTATTATGATCTCCAGCTGATGAGTTGTATGACTCTGAAACAGTCTGCATATATCTCGAAAATTCTGGTCAAACAGGTATTTAATCGCTCTATTCTGGGAAACAAACAGTAAATGGAGTAAACTCTGAGTACACATAGCCCAAAAATGATAGGCACAGCGAACCAAACAACTGGTAAGCTGTGTCTGAGGTGCGATTAAATTACGGCATATCAGACATTTTGTGCACCATTTACTCAATCTCATTGGCAACTAGTCTAACAGCAAAATGCACCAATAATGGAAATGTTAAATTTCGAGCTGCTGTCAACAGTTAATCATAGAATCTAATACTTAAAAACTTTCGTTCTTTGCATTGCATCAACCTCACATCTAAGTCTAGCAATCATTGTCTACTCAGTATTGAGGAGAGCTCATTTGCGCATCACCTCTTGACATAAATAAAATCTAGCTAGATAAATATTCTAGCCACATGATGGACATATCATTGGCAAACTTCGTGAAGTTTCTCTAATTATCGGCAAGAGTCAAGTTATTGGTGTAAAGCAGAAAGAGAATCGTCCTAAGCACTAAAGCTTGCGGCACATCCGAATCAATACTCAAAACCTCGGAAAGTAAATGCTTTGAAAAGCATTTACAAGCAGTAGCTCCACCGTCACTAAAGATGCCATACTTTATCTCGAAGGACCGCCAGATTTCATGGTTAGTATCTTTTTAATGTTGGAAATCAAAGAGATATAAGTTTAATATCTTATATGTATCAAGAAACATTGACATCTTATTTTATAAGTTATCGATAGAGAGCAACCACTCCATATTAGATATTTCATAGCAGTTGAGAACCGTTTGATTACGGGAAGTGACGTCCGTCCCCGCCACGGGATATGGCCCATCAAATCCCATCGTCCTCCCCCAGGCTGGAAAACACCGAATTACAAAGTTTGGAGCTGATCAATGACAATTTGTGGCAAGCGGGGCTGCATTGTATTAGCTGGCAGGAACGTTAAATTGGTGAGAACAGTTTGATTACGGGGAGTGACGCCCCCGCCGTTCCGAGTTGCTACGGCATGTAGCCCATCAAATCCCATCGTCCTCCTCCAGGCTGGAGAACACCGAAGTACAAAGTCTGGATCAGATCAATTACAGTTTGTGGCAAGAGGAGCTGCATTGTATTAGCTGGCACGAACGTCAAATTAGTGAGAGCAGTTTGATTACGGGGAGTGACGCCTCCGCCATTCCGAGTTGCCACGGGATGTGGCCCATCAAATCTCATCATCCTCCTCCAGGCTGGAGGAAACCGAAGTACAAAGTCTGGAGCTGATCAATGACAGTTTGTGACAAGAGGGGCTGCATTGTATTAACAGGTAGGAACGTCAAACTGGTGAGAGCAGTTTGATTACGGGAAGTGACGCCCTCGCCATTCCGAGTCTGCCATGGGATGTGGCCCATCAAATCCCATCATGCTCCTCCAGGCTGGAGAACACCAAAGTACAAAGTCTGGAGTCACTGGGGAGGGACCCAACAAACCCCATTCTTACCCCTGTCAGACTAGGGACCACCAAAAGAATGAGTATGAGGCCGATGCTTCCAGTGGAAGCGGCCCTAGGTGGTAGACGCATAGGCCTACTCGCATCGTCCGGTAAAAGACCACCCAACCAGAACTGGGAAGTGCTAAGTGGTTTCTTCGAATCATGTTCTCTCCGGCGATTCGGATCTCCGGGCGCCTTCGTTCCGCATTTCACAGACAGCAAATATACCGAACCAATTTAGAATAGATTTCTGCAACATAACAGGCCTAAATACAAACATAAATTCGGTACACAAACATCTACAAGCAAATAGACCACACATACTAGCCCTTACAGAAACACAAGTATGTTCTACAACAACAACAGTAAACTACTCCTATCCTGGTTACGACTTACAGACCCGATTTAGACATAAGTTCGGAATATGCCTTTTTGTCCGAATCGACCTTTCATGTCACCGGGAGGAAACGCTCGAACCGAACAACCTTGACGTGGCTCAAGTTCACCGCCAAGGGATTGACCAAGTTTATATGCTGTCTCTATCGCCCTCCGAGCGATAGATCCTACCAAAGCTTTTTACAACACTAGCTCTAGCTACCATTTTTGACTCAATACAGGTCGATCACCCCAATTCAGAAATAATCGTTCTGGGAGATTTTTCAATGCACACAACACCAACTGGCTCAAACAAACAAGACCGACAACAAAGGTAGAGAAGCTGAAGCATTTGTCATCAGCTGCGGACTTACTCAACTTATAGACGAACCAACTCGAATCTCAGAGAGGGGCGACTTAGCCGCCCTCCTGGATCTTTTTCTAACCACCAATCCTGAACAGTACACAATTACAGTTGGTCCGCCATTAGGTACTTCCGACCACAAACTAATTACAACCATAGATAAATATATATTACAACGGTTTGTGAATTGCCACTCATACAGAAGGATCCACCATTGCCTCGCAAAATCTAGCATTAAAATTCTGCAAACTGGGACGATCTGAGGGAGTTCTACCTACACGTCTTACGCCAAGTCCTAGGTGAGCGATTTACAGGCGACGCGAACGCGAAGCGCTGGCGATACCGTACGAAAAGTTAATATAGTCGCACGGCATCGCTACTGATTCGCGTTCGCGTTCGCTGCAAATCGCTCACGTAGGACCGGGCGTTATATATGTAATATTATTGTCGAAACATGGGAGCTCGCGAATACTATATTCCTAGTTGTAAAAATATATGAAAAAATGGTGTGTGCCTAAGACCACACGACATGCGTGAAAATTTCAACAATGCGAGACTAATATTATGAAATACAAGTATTTTTTGTGTTCGATATTTTAAAGTTATTTGCCACAACATCGATGTTCAAAGTAAAATTTTACCTCGGAATCTTCCTTAAAATCGACAGAACCCTTTGCTTATCGCTTCCAAAGGTGTTCGAATAATTTTAAATGAAATTTCAGACAGGCAAATCTATTTACTTACGACAAAAATTATACTCATCGATATGCTAAGAGTAAAATTTTACATCCAAATCCACGATAAAATCCACCAAAAACTGCCAGGTTCAAAGATAATAAATGTATAAATATACATATTTTAACTTAAACGTCATGTCAAAATATTGGAAGACGTATTCCTTCAATTTTCACAAAATGCATTAAAAGCAAAGCTATCTATGCACACTCGTAAAATTGCTGAAATATTTGAATTTTTTAGGCGATTCTCTGCATGTTTCAATCTAACCTCAATTTTCTCGTATTTCCCGATCTCCTACAGAAAATTGTTATAGAACTTTTTATACCAGACATTACGAGCTTTACGAATCTAAGATTTATATCTTAAACATAGTTATGCATTGGCAGACGCGTACGCTTACAGTAGATTTTCCAGACTGAATCGATGCGTTTTTTTATGTGTTTTGCTTATATCTCTCTCTTTAATGTACTAAAGTTGGGTTGCTCCAGATTATTCCAGTAATAAAATACTGGTGTAGATTCTCATCAAGTAATCGGTTTTTCTGGAAATATTGCTTTCCGGGAAAAAAATTAAAATTTTTACCTAGAAATCGATGTTTTAACATTTTACTGAAAAGTCCGTTTCCCGACATTTTCGAAACAGAGAAGCATTTAGAGAGTTTTTCTTCTAGAAATTCCTTATCGAACTGTCGATGTCGGTCGTCTGAGTTTTTTCGATCCTCGCGGCGCTAGAATGACTCAAAGTGGCTTCTTATCATATTAGGTAATGTATAAAAATGCTTCTGGGTTCGACGATTGCTGACATCAGATGTCACTTAACCGGCCTTGCACATAGCGAATACTGATTTTTTATTTATAGACATAGTTTCCACTTTTAATGGACAATATGATTTTTTATTTATTTAGTTTTTTTAAGGCAGTGGCACACACACTTAGGCCTGTTTCACACATACACGGTGGCCGTCAAAACGGCGCCGTTTACACGGCTAAGGGACGCATGAAATAATGGGTGCTTTCACATGCACTGGAGCCGTGTGTGCGGCAAATTTTTACCGTGGTGTTGCCGTGCCTTCCGTTGGACGGTCAGCGTTACGAACGGCGCGAACTGTTCAGTCGAGTAGTGAATTATATGGAAGCTTTCACACTTGCCGTATTGACGACAGGTTTATTTACTTTTCTAGCGTATTTACATTTTACATTGGCATTTTGATTGTGATAATAGCGTTAAAAATGGAAAACGTAGATATAGTTTGTTACTGATCATCTCATATCGTTAGTTTAGTGGAAGAAAGGCCAGTTATCTGGGACAAAAGAAGTTGCTCAAAAAGGACATAAAATGCTCCAAACTGTTTCCCTTCCATATTTAAAGGATGTACCCACACAATTCTATTTCCTTTTTTCCTTTTCATGCGTCTATATAAGATCATCATTGTTATAGCACGTGTACGATCCATACTCATTAGAAAACAAACCGGTACCGGTAATGTGTGAAAAGTCAACATAATGGAACGGCACCGCTCAAACGGTACCGTTTGCGCGGTCGCCGTGTATGTGTGAAACAGGCCTTAGACCTCTTTCAGACGATACGGATTTTAGCCGGTCCGGTTCTATTGGTTTTAACGTGAGTGGTGCATTAAAACCTCGTGACAATTAGTTTAATGCACTACTGGACTACAATAAACCGAACCGGCTAAAATCCGTATCGTCTGAAAGAGGCGTAAAGAGAGCTACTATGGCGCTCGACAAGCGGTGTGTGTGCGAATATGTGGATTGACGCGGTTCTTGAATAGTTGTAGGTTGTAATTAGGGGAAACAAATGTCTTGGGAATGAGTTCCACAGTGATGCAGTGCGCCCGACAAAGGAGTTCTTGTAAAGCGATGTTCTAGGTGTTTCCAGCTGTACGACGAACTGGTGCGCTTCTGCCATCTGTCGTGACTGTCTGACAGGCGTTGCCAGGGGAGGGATGAGGCGGGCTAAATCCTGGGAACATCTGCCGTGAAAGTATCTGTAAAACAGGGATATCTCGACCACATGTCTGCGGTGTTCCAGATTATCCAGATTCCGGGTCAACTCCGGGTCGCCGACGAGACGCACAGCCCTCTTCTGAATGGAATCCAGCAGCTTTAGGGTGTGCTTTGGT
>MU183032.1:152268-169778 GCA_016904865.1 Pissodes strobi | reverse complement strand
AACGCAATCGCTCGAGATTCTCCGTAGTTCTCAATTGCCCTACTCCATATATGAGTGACATAGGCCAATATATCTCCTGTCGGTCTGTCTTTGCGAAAGCCGTATTGATTATCGCTGATTATTCTGTTGTTCTCGAGGTACTTGAGTAGCTGCTGATTGACTACACGTTCCATGACTTTGGAGATTATGGGAAGCAAGGCAATTGGGCGATAGTTTGAGGGCGTGGTTTTCTTGCATTTTTTGGAACAGGTTGTACTCGAGCCACTTTCCAAGAAGATGGGTACATCCCTTTTCGGTAAGACAGAGAAAACACTCTGGAAAAAAAGGGTGTCGGTTCTTTGGCGCAGTTCTTTAACACGATGGCAGATATTTCGTCCGGTTCTGATGCCTTTTGCGTATCTAGTTCTTTAAGGATTTTACGAATAGCACGGTGATGAAACTTGACTTCTGTCATGCTAGTGTTGATGTTCGATATGGTGAGGAGAGCCTTGCCTTGGGGGACGTCTAAGCTAGAGTGCGATGAAAACATTTTGGCGAGCATGTTTTTCCTTGGCTGTAGTCGCCGTGAGGCCATGTTCGTCTGTCAAAGGTGGGAGAGACGTTTTCGTAAAGTTATTACTTACTGCCTTTGCTACCGACGAGACATTCCTGGAGCCACTGGGGCATTGCAAAAGTTTATTCCTGATCCTTTGATTGTATTTGTCCTTAGTTTCGTCGATCACACGTTCGCATTCGTTTCTCGCTTCGACAAAATAATTGTGATGTTCAGCGGTCAGGTTTTGCTGCCAGTACTTGTAGGCTTGCTGTTTCCTACCTACAGCTCTTTCGCCTCTTCTGTCGAACCAGGGCTTTCCTTTTGACGGTAACTTGATGAAATTCCATTCCTGAGGAGATTACTTGCGTAATCTCTTTGTAGCAGACTGACGGGTCATCAGTGCCAAAGCAGAGTTCAAGCCTTTGCCACTGGCGCGCACGATCGTTCACCGCCTTCTCACCCAGCAACAGTACGTAGCGAATGGGCACAAAGCACGAGATTTGCTGCTACTTTTTGTAGGGAGCTCGGTAAATCTGAGTGATCGAATCTCATATATTTAAAAAATATTTAACGACAAATTTGAAAATATAATCCGAAGAAGATTTCTATTCCGTTTTGATTAGAACATTGTCTTTAACAATATTCCAATATACACTTACTGGATAACATCATAAACAATTACTTAATTAATAAAACTGTACTAACAGAAATAATATTGAAAAAACGTTGCAATAATACAGGCGTTCACGACATAGAATTAAAATGCCATTCACCACCCCTTTGTTAAACCCGAGAAGAACAAACTATCCTCAACTACCTTGAAAGACTGCGGTCTACCTTTATCATCCATACAATCAAATGAATTTTCGTTGAATCGCATGAATATATTTTTCGCAACATATCTGACGTATTTGTGCTCTTAGTAACTTTTGGTTTCTGGATTTCGCTTTCTAAATCAGAATTATTACATGGTGGTACGCTTATTTTAATTAAATATTATTGTAGAACCAAGCGGATTTCTAAGTTCTGGGAAGATCATGTCGATATTTAAATAGACTTCGAATTGCGCTTAATGTTATCCAGAAAGAATATTGTGTTTTACGTATTTACGATGCACCATCAGCTAAAGTGATGAATTTTTTAATGAATTTTGCTGAAGATCAAATATTGTTAGTTGGTAACACATGTCGATTTTGATTTAACTGATTTGAATATTCCGTTATAACATTATGTTTAGTTAGACTATTAGAACTTTAGAAGACGCATGTAGCGTTTCTCACCCGTGATATTTGGTTGTCACCAACAACTATTCCGTGTTCTCAAAAATAAGGATTTGTAGAATGTTGGCTTGTAGACATAATATTGATGTATATTTTCAAGCTTGTTTAAGTTCAGATTTAGTGATGTTTTTCTTAGGTCTAATCCACTGAAAACCTTTTATAGTATACGCTCATTGAAGTATTCAATTTCGCTTTTCCCATTCGTAAGCTCAGATCAAAAACAAAAACTTCTGGGTCACAAAGGGATTGAGACTATTATATTTGGCTCTAATTATTTGCCCTCTACATCAAATTAGAAAGTTCAGCCTTTCCTTTCTTTTTATATGCATCTAACACTTACGACTTTAGTCAGGGATGTCAATATTCCGAGAGAGTTGCCTAACGACTTAAGAAATTCTAGTGGTACTTCTTTATAAAGTAAAAGACATCGAGCTGGCATTAATTTTACAATTTTGGGAAAAAGTGTGTCTCCCCATTCATATTCCAGAGTTTCTTTAATATTTTTATATATTTCATCCACGGTATAAAATATGTTTTGAATCATGTCATATGTTTTGAAAATGAGTCGTTATAAACCTTTTCCAAAAACATCATCTGATGACATATTTACTGCGCTTACCGTAAGAAGTATCTTGCTAAAATGCCGTACCGTACCTAGTTTCTGTTTTTATTTTTTAAGAGAAAAGCTCGCAACTGCAAAACAGTTTTAATCATCTCCTGATGATGCTAACATAGTTAGCGAAACGCGCGTCGAGTGCAAAAATTATGTTTCACATATTTTGTTTATAAGCATAAATAAAAGATACGTCGAGTGCAAAAATTTTGTTTCACATATTTTGTTTATAAGCATAAATAAAAGATACAGCATGAAGCAATTCTTTATATAAAAAATGTGTCAAATTGGAAAAAGATTTCGAGTTTATCTAAATGCTAAATTCTGGTTAGAATGTAAAATGTATTTTTTGGATTAAAATATTTAAGTCAGGCTAAAGGGTTTACTGTTTTACACGCTGAATATAGCGATTGGTTTCCGGGGTTTCTCGAAAATTGTGAGACACTTTTATCGAGTAAAAACAATGGTTGAAATTACCACGAAACGATGAACTAAAATATATTTCTTTGTGCAAAAATATCCGAAAATGTCAATATTCTCGGCCCGCTGCTGGCAGGACGCAAAACTCCCTATTCTGGTATTGTTAAGGGTTGCTAGGTAATCGCACATAACATTTCGAGAATATCACTTTTTTACGGGCGCGCGCAAAGTTGAATTTTACGCACGCATATTATGTATCTTAGTAGCTGTACACTATTTAATGCAACGTGAGAAACCGCTCCAAGTCTTAGTTTATTCTCTTTGCCTAAATTTCTTTGTAATTCCCTAATATTTCATTGTAAAAAAACTTGTTTAAGTATCCTGTATTATGATAAATAATGATTTAATGTCAAGCAACAATAGATGAAGCTGTTGATTTTGACAACTATCTAATATCAGATATTTCCTCGGTTTTCATTTCAGCAAAAAAGTACACAAACGTCGTATAGTTTTTTTCATCAATTTGCAAAATTATTGTTGTAGTTTTTTGAGGTTTCATTAAATATTCTTCAGAAAATATTCGTTGTTTTTTTTGTTCTTATCTGATGCTCGTACAAAAATATTATTTCTAACACGTGCGCAAAGTGTCTTTCCCGCACCTAAGACATATCCGAACTCACTGTGTTTAATCATTCCTTGCGAATCATTTTCCCAGGTTCGATGAGAAAGTACAAAAAAATTGTACCCACATTACATAATGTGGTTGTTACTTTTATGACTTTGACTATTTAATGTTCAAGGATTGGGAATGGTACTTAATAATCTCTACAAAGGTAACTAATCAGTTATAAATAGTAAAAATCTGTATTTGCCGTTTTTGTAACAGCTATTGTCAAAACACCACCATGTCTTAATAGATTCGTGGAATGACCCCAGATATTTAGAAAATACCAAATTTCAGATCAAAACAGCTTTGACTCAATTTTGGGACTGATGAGTCCCACTTGGCTTTAATGTCCAACGTAACATATGCTTAAAGAAAAATCATGTGAGGCTAGCTGCTTTTTATTTCAGTAGACGAGTATGATCAAGCCGGTCTTTCACTGTGATAACAACCAGTAGTGCCACTTTTTAAGCCAAAATTTCACTTCCATTACTATTAATATCTCAAACTAACAGGATACCTTTGGTACCAAAGGTATCCTTTTGGATCTAAACGTAAAATAACATAATGGAAACGAAAATTTAAAAAAATATCATCTGTAACAGGCCAGGAGTAAGTAATAAACTGTATATAGGTTAGACCAAGTGAATATGAGAACACTTAAACATATAATTGAAAATACAGAAGTTAACGAATCAAGATTTGTTAAGATGCATTTGTTAACATTCACGGAATTCAATGGAGTGTTGTAGCAAAGAACCCTTTATAAAAAAGCGAAAAATTTACATTTTCGTTTTTAGATTTTATTCTTTCGAAAGAAGGCCATGCTGGCCATGAGAAGGTAATAAACTGTATAAAGGTGAGACCAAATGAATATGAGAACACTAAACATATAATTGAAAATACAGAAGTTAACCAATCAAGTATTTGTTAAGATGCATTTGTTAGCATTCACGGAATACATATAAGTATTGTAGCAAAGAACCCTTTATGAAAAAACTTACATTTTCGTTTTTAGATTTAATTTTTTTGAAAGCAGAGGTAATTTGCCTTCGTAATGTAAAGTCGTTTTTAAGTATTTTAGTTTCATTAAGGTAAATAAATTGCATACTGCATACCCTGCACCTGGACCGAAAATGTTATATAAATTCAGTGCAGCTTTAACTGACGTTAAATGCGCATTTTTAGAACCACATGATGAATCCGTCACAGCAATATAGAACACATCTACAATGAATGACTTAAACTATAATCCCTTCCGCAAATAAAAACCTATAATATGATCCTGAATTTGAAATTATTACTTTTTTCTCTCTCTCTAGTCCTGAGTAAAGTTTCTATGCATGAATATTTAAATCGCCCTGCTAGACAATTAACAAAAGTAAATAAAGACATCAAAACTAAATGTAATAGCAAAGTATATACTCTGGCAATAGCGTGAGTGAGAGTCTGCGTATATACAATTTATATACATAATTAGCCCTAAACAGGAAGACCCACTGCATGCAATATGAATAACACAGATTATTAAATTTCCGCAAATGCCTTGCCTGTCTATCCAGATTATTTAAGGCCGATTATACCCACTTTAGGCACTAATGGCATAATAAAATGCTTAAAGATTAAATTGTATAACGACACCTTACCTGGCTCCTTCAGTTTTCATTCCCAATGCGGTGGGGGTGGCAGTAATTTCTCCCGTGGTGTCACCCCCGAAATCTGCTCCGGAAGTCGTTGCCATCTCCTCAATATCCGAGTCAATTCCCCGATCAAACTCCATGTAAAATGAATCTCTGGAGTCGCTAGATCCTCTTCTAAGTTTAAGGGACAAGTCCGGTGAACTATCTTGCTGGTCCATTGTTGCCTGATGTCTTTACGCAAAAACTTGTACAAAAATATGCTATATATCACATTTTTTGATTTATTACTTAAATTTTGTACTATATGTTATAAACTGTACACTTTTTACTGGTAAAAATGAATTCCTGTTGCACAGGCTACATTTTTATCGAATATCGTGCTTGCCAATGCCAACCTACTGCGTAACAGGATCGTACAGCAGGCGGAGAAGGACTGAAATATATAAGGCCGTTTTCATTCTGCCGCATTTGAACTTCGTATATTCCGTTGTGTGTAGCAGTTCGTTTTTCGGCAAAGCCTTGAAAGCTCTGTCGATAGTTATTGAATTTTACGCTTTATGAAGCTAATAGGCGTCGATAGATGGTTAAATAGGGCTCAGTGTGCAGAACAACACGTTAACACATCAAAAATATATCAAAAACCATATACGGTTGTATGAAATGATTGGCAATTTTCTACTGAAAATTAACTCACTTCGTATAAGCTTTATAAAGCAGCTGAATGCATCGAACTTTTTTATTAGTATTAGTACACAAAAAAGTTTATGCAGTTAACAAAAATTTACCAATCTATTCAGTATCAGTGTCACTGGCACCGAACATTAACAAGAGGTTAATGTTCGGTGTCTACAAGCAATTTGACCTGTTCTTCCATTATATTGTCTTAGTACCACATTTTTAGCTCTACTTTTTGTTAGCCATGCTGCACATATCACTGCACAAAAAATCATTTTCATATTCAGAAATTAAAGTAGTATTTTAAGCTAAAACACAATTTTTTAAATCTGCCCAAATAAAGTCAGTTAAATTGTGTTCGCAGAGATACGTGATAGGCTGGCAATCTTAAAACAATTTAATTTTGGGCTATTACTATATTATATTTATGTTGTTTCTTGTAGTGGCTTACAAGAACTAACAGTTAATCTTTAATCATCGTATTTTTACAAGCAAAATTTTTAATGAAGCCACTTTTGAATATCACCTTTTTCTAGAAGCAATAGTTGGTATTTTCTCCAATTTCCTTACGTGGTATTAGGTATTGCCTAATACAATAAAGGAGTTTTCGTCTATCGTAAGTAGTATAGTTGCAACGCATCTTTCAAACGATTACCCACTCATTCATTGCTTCATGGTAATCATCACTTTTTGACTCGAATACCCATATAGTATCTGAGAAAAACCATCTTTGTTACCACTATGGGAAATACTAAGCCTCTTTGCTCTAAAATATTATTTTTTGTAAATATAAAAATTTTACATTAAATTAGAATTTTTAAGGTTAAGTTTTGCTAATCTTTTCTGACTATCATTCAGGGGCTATCGATATCCTTAAGGGCATCCCTATTGATCTTTAACATTCTATTTTTTTATAGTCTAAATAAAAAAAGGTTGGTGGTATGGCATGGTATGGTATGGTAGGTAGAGCGACCCGCTCGGCAAGATTTACCCTTTAACACATCGACCACAATTGATCTTTTGTGTATACCCTTCTATTTTACACGAAAATTCCTATCTCATTCGAGAATCTCAGAATATTTCGAGGGTTGAGCTTTTGTAGATCCTCCGGTGCCACAAGGGCATTTTCGAGATACGTCAACCTTTGGCGAGTCAGTACCTGACTTTCGCAGAATAAGTGCTCTGGCGTTTCAGCCATAGTTTGGCAGAATCTGCATTGTTCGTCAGTGGTTTTCCCCATTTTCTTGAGGTGGTACTTCCAGGGGTCATGTCCAATGAGAAGGTCTACGACCAGTTTTGTCTCATTTTTCTGCAGCTTGAGAAGCTTTTTTGTGTAGTTAGGCGAGTGAGAGATGAGTCTCTTGGCCTGTCTCTGCCCAGCTGCATTGGCCGGATGTGTCTCTTTCCGCCTTTTTCTCCAAGTTCTGAGTTCATTCATTACGTGTCCTCTAGTAATGCCACAGAATGGTTCAGGTCCGCAAAATAGAGTTTGTGCACCATTCCGTGCGAGCTGGTTAGCGGCTTCGTTGCCTTCCACACTCCAGTGCCCTGGTACCCACATTAAGGTGAGTCTGTTTCTGTTTGCCAGTTGATCTGCAGCCATCCGACAATCCCTAGCCGGGAGTTGATTCTGCTAGATTCTAGCGCTTTTAAGGCTGCTTGACTATCTGATAGGATATAGATCTTTGCACCTCTTAGGCCTTTTTTGGCACATTCAAAGATGGCTATATTGATAGCATTTAGTTCTGCTTGAAAGATTGTGGGAGTGTTTCCTAAAGGTGCAGAGATTCGACACCTAGGTCCGAAAACTCCGGATCCCACTCCTTCTTTCATCTTTGATCCATCTATGTACCAGACAAGTGATCCCCTCTCTAGTTGTTTTAGTCTTCCCCTGTAGTGTTGCGGTCTTGAATTATTACTTCAAAAAAGCGATCAAAATGGAGTTTTGTTTCCATTGTATCGGTTGGTTTGATCATCACCTCTATCTGGATGTCCTCCAGAATTTTAAAGTGACCAGTCAGGTTTCCTGACTTCAGTTTTTGTGTCTGAGTGACTCTATACGCACTGGTCCAGGGCTCCTTTTCTATGCATATGTGCAGCGGAGGGAGGTCAAGTAGGGTTTGCAGAGCTGCTGTGGGGCTCGTTTTCATAGCCCCTATTATACCCAGACAGGCGAGCCTTTGTACTCTTGTTAGCTTCGCTGTGTTGTTATTTCCTTTGTTTTTACCCACCACACCAAGCAGGCGTAGGATATAATAAGCTTAACAACAGTGTTATAAGACCACCAGATGATGGAGGGTTTTAGCCCCCATGTTTTACCAAAGAGTCGTTGACAGGCCCAAAGCGCTGCCATTGCTTTTTTGATAGTTCTTTGCAGGAGTGGCTTCCAGGTTAGTTTCTGGTCAAGAACGATGCCAAGATACTTAAACTATTTTGAAAGCTCTATCGTTGTCCCTCCCAAAGTGGGTGCTTAAGGTTCAGCTTCCTTCTTTTTGTGAATGGGATCTCTACGGTTTTGCTTGGGTTGACATTTAGTCTTTCCTGTGTACACCATGTACTGACAAAGTTGAGTGCACTTTGCATACGTTCTGAGAACGTTGTTATGTTTGCCTCTTATTATTATAACTAGGTCATCTGCGTAACCTTGGATTTCAAAGCCTGCTTCAGTCAGTCTTACCAGTAGATCTTCAACCACCAGAGACCAAAGCATGGACGATAGGACCCCTCCTTGAGGGCATCCCTTTATTACTTGGACTGTAACGGCTGTTTCTCCAATGGTCGCGGTCACTTCACGGCTGGTTAGCATGGATTTTATCCATTTTGTAGTGGTTGGTTCAACTCCTCTGCGGGTTGTGGCGCGCTGAATGGATTCATGTGAGGGGTTGTCAAATGCACCCTCTATGTCTAGAAATGCACACAGCGCCACTTCTCTTTCAGCCAGTGCCTTCTCTATATCGCGGACGAGATTTTGAAGAGCATGGATGGTAGATTTCGATGGTTGGTATGCGAATTGTTTTGCATGTAGTGAAGCATTAGAAAGGAACTTGCTCCTGACGTGCCTATCGATAACCTTTTCCATCGTTTTAAGAAGGAAGGAGGTTAAGGTAAGGTAATACTTTGGTTTCTCTTGGTATGGTATATACCTTAACTTTCCTCCAGTTTTTGGGAATGTAGCCCAATGCAAAGTTGGCTATGAATATTGATTGAATGTGTGGTAGTAGGTGCTCTATACCTTGTAACAAGGCTGGAAAGATTCCATTTATTCCCGAGGATTTATAGGGTTTAAAGCTATGTAGCGCCAATCTGATTGTGTTTATTGTAAAAATTTTGTTGGCTAGACCTTTTACCCTCTTTGTAGGCCGCTGAGCGGTTTCAATGGGCTAGTCTTCTTGTGCCAGCTCTTCTTTGGCAATTATGCTTGACCCCGGTAAGTGTGTTTCTAGAAGAATCCTTAGACTTTCTTCAGGTGTCTCAGCATAGGTGTCGGGCTCTAGTCTTTATTAGGCCGATTTCGTTTGAGTGCTCCTTGGATAGCACTTTTTGTAGAGGTTGGTGGTAAATATTTTTCTTAATAATCTATCGTGTAGCGATAGGGGGCTATATAATTATGCTTAACTTGCAAAAGCAATAAATACTAGAGTTAATTGATAACCCCAATTGTCAACGATACTAGCTATTTTAAAGGCTTCTTTTCCTACAACACAATTTTATCTACAATAACGAACCAATTGTTGCACTCGACATGCGTTTCGCTAACCATGCTCGCATCATCAGGAGATGATTTTATCATTAAACAGTAGAGGTAGCTGATATCAAAGATGTCCTTGTTCTTGGTTTTCATCTATGATTTTACCTATTTGATTTTTGAAGTGGAAATTTATTTTGGCGCGTTTAGCACATGTTTTTCCTGGTTCGTCACGATCGGCTATGTAACGTTCATTCGGGTAAAGTCGGCTCAAGTACATTATTGCAGTGAAAACTTTTTTTGCACACTTTTTTCTGGATAGTGAACGGACTACTTTAGATATTTAGCAATTTTCTCGAAAACAACTGCGAGTGGAAATTATGTATTTGGCATGTTTTTAGGCAGTACTTGGGGGACACCGTCGGTCAATTGTTTTTTGGCAATACGATTTTTCGTTTCCGAAATATTACATCAAATGTGCGATTTATTAAAATTTTGCTTTAATGCACGATAACTGTCGAAAAAATTTATTAATTTTGATATTTTCTAGACATCTTCCCTTTGACTGTCTTCCAAACCCTATTGAAATTATTTTTTTTATTTTTATTTATTTATATTTTTCAACGGGCTATTGCCCAATATAAAGGAAATTTACAAAGAATTTAAAAGTTAATCCTAAATCCTAACCTAAGTATTACAAATGTAACTTGTCCTTAAATTACGAAGATAGTTAATAAACAGTAAAAACGCAGTACAAGTTTAGTGTAACAATAACAACTCAAATATATAGGGACTCAAGATTCTTAAGTCAAGAAGTAACATAGTAATAGCAAAAAGGAACGTCCACCTTGTTACAGGCAGTCTTTTAGTTCTTTCTTAAAAACTTTTTGATTTTATAAGCAGTCTAATTGGGCTGAATAATTATTTGCTAGACTAGCTGATCTAGTCAGAAACGAGTTATGTCCATAGTTAGTGTGATGAGAATTAACTTGGAAAGAATGGTTCAGTCTGGTTTGGCGAGAGGGGACATGAAGTCCGATTTTACATGTGAGCTCAGGGCTATGAGAATTACAGTGCAATAAATTATAGAACATGTGCATACGACGAATCTGAAGGGATGTAATCTGAAGAGAATTATCTAATTCTGAGTAAATAACGTTTTCAACTCTATGCTGTCCTTTATATGCTGCGTACCTCAAAAACTTATGCTGCACTCTTTCAATGGCCAGTATGTGGATATTATAAGAGGGAGACCAAACACAAGAACAATAATCCAAATTTGGTCGCACCAGGGAACAGAACAGTAGTTTGAGGGAATGCACATTTAGGAAATCCTTAGTGCAACGTTTGATAGAGCCCAAGATTTGTAGTGATTTAGAGACCACTGATGATAAGTGATGTGTGTCAGATAAGTGACCGTCAAGCAACACTCCCAGATCTTTTACTTGAGAGGCCAGCAATAGTGGTGAGGCGTTTATGTTATAAACGTGATGGATCGGACTTCTTCCGCGGCTGAAGATCATCAACTGGCATATGTCAATATTCAATTCCATTCCATTGAGATCGCACCACTGAGACAAGCGATCCAAGTCAGATTGAAGTTTGTGGCAATCATCCTGGTTCTGGATTTTCATGTAGAATTTTAGATCATCCGCAAACAGTAAGAAAAGTGCGAACATAAAACAGGATGCAATATCATTTACATAAATATTGAAGAGTAGAGATCCCAGATGTGAACCTTTGGAACACCAGATGGTACCTTAATCTCAATGGACTGAAAGCTCTGGATGCGTAAAATTTGTGTTATATCTGTTAGGTATGACATTAACCATTCTAGAAGCTCTCCCTGAATTCCCTTATCTCTCAGTTTTTTGATAAGGATTTTATGGTTTACTCTATCGAAGGCTTTAGTGAAATCTGTATATACAGCAGGTACATGAGACCCTTCTTCCAATGATTCCAAGAGAAAATCTGTAAATGTAAGCAAGTTTAATTCAGTAGAGCGGTGGGGAAGAAATCCAAATTGTTGGTCGATGAAGCAACCTTTTAAACCAGCAGACAAGTAGTCATAGACTAAACTTTCGAATACCTTGGGAATACAACTCAAGATGCTGTAGGCCTGTAATTCTCGACCAGAGAATTATCACCTGATTTTAGTATGGGAGTTATGAAACTTGATTTCCAATAGGATGGAAAAGTTCCAGTTTTAAGGGACAGATTAAAAATAATATGAAGCGGTTTAGAAAGTATGAAGCTACAATGTTTAATAAGGTATGGTAACATTGTTTTTTTGAAGATTTACACTTCGTTCTTAAAATAGAAAATTCATTGTAGTCTGAATAAAATCCAGATTTAAGATATTTCTTATGTGTTCTTTTTTTTTTCAATTAATATTTCTTTAAGGTCTTGGGAAAACCAAATAGGAAATCTCTTAGCTGAATTCTTTTTTAAAGGAACAAAAATATCAACTGTTAGGTAAACAATATCATAAAATACATTAACCATATCATTTAAGTGATTTGCTATTAAATAACTTGTCCCATTCGAACTGGGATAAAAAATCAATCACTGCATTCACGTCCATTGATTGAAAGTCTCTATAGAAGCCATCGCCCTTGAGACCAGATTCGTTATAATGAACAGATTCACATTGTATAGAAAAGGAGAGTGGTGGATGATAAAGGTCTATTGACAGTAGAGCATTTTCGGCCTCAACTACCATAATGTCTCTATCTTGCAAAAATACTAAATCCAAACAGCCATGGTTAACATTTCTGACCGTGTTTATCTGGAAAAGGTTATGGTAGGAGCATTTTATTTTGTGTGCATCCTGCTGAGGGGGTCGCCACTGAAGCTAATTTTTCCTTGGTACACAGACTGTTGGGTAGGTTAAAGTCACCCAGGACACACAATCTGTGATCAGGATATTCTTCAGACAGTCTTTCCAGGTTTTCTCCAAATTCTGCATATTTTTCAAAGGAACACCTGGGTGGGAAGTAAGCTGTGGCAAGAATGAATTTGTTTTTATTAAATTCGATTTCTATAAATAGCTGTTCAATACATTTGGTTGCTCGTAATATTTGGCTAGTAATCGTTTTACAGACTGCTATCAGAACTCCGCCCTCTCTGGCAAAGCTACTAGTGTCAGTGGATCTATCCTTGCACATTATAATTAAACCTTTGGAGATCTGCACTGTCTATGTCATTCGTCAACCATGTTTCACTGAAAACTAGGATATCATATTGTGAGTATGACGCATTCTCAAAAAGAAGTTGAAGCTTTGTGCGCAGGCCCCTAACATTCTGGAAATATATCACCATAGACGCCTCTAGATGAATTAGGGAGAATCAGAAAATAGCTAGTATTATTTTTTATAAAAGGGTCACTTTGGGTCGTGTTAGCGCCAGAAAAATACGACAGGATCGAAAAAATCGAGATTCTGTAGGGAATTTAGGGGAGAAACACTCTCTAAATGCTTCTCTGCGTTGAAAATGTATGGAAAATGGAATTTTGAGGGAAAATTTAAAAGTATCGATTTCGGGGTTAAAAACATTAAAACAAACTTTTTTTTTTTAAGTAGTTTTTCTTTAGAAACGTAAACGTTCAATCACAGCGTTTCGATGCGTATAGATTTTGTGGTAAGTGGTAAGGCCAGGTTCGGAGAATTTGGACATTTTTCAAGCGAATAGCAGCATTTTCTGCCGATTTTATAGGAAATTTCGAGGTAAAATTTTACTTTAAACATCGAAGTTTTGTGGTAAATACAATCAAAATATTTGGTATTATGGCAATTATGCCGATTACTTCTTCCATTTTTGTATTCTACACAAATTATGTAGATATAGCACGCCGTATTAAGTATTATTTCTTAATGTTAGCTTGAATATAAACTAGGATTTGATAGGTAAACGATAGGTTCTTATACAGTTTTTGATGCTCTTTGAAGTTTTCACTTCTGTCGTGTGGCCTTAAGCACACACCGTAATTTTTTAAGCCAGTTTCATCTTCAGCTTATTGATGTCCGCATATATGAGCAGAATAAAATAATATTGCCTACATAAGTATAAATACTTTATTGCTACATATATTTCTTGTACCTTTGCTTATGTAACATCTGACTATGTAATACAGATGTTACATATACATTGCATTATATTCATATATAATTTTTGCAATCTCTGTAGATACCTGCAACATTAATAAGACTATATCTATTTTATATAACATTTGTTACCGGTTACATACAGGGTGGGCCATTAGTGAGACAATGTCCTGTATCTCGCTTATTTACAGAGATAAAGAAATACAAAAATTGTAAAATATTTTGTGGTGCATGTGGTAAAAATATTTTCAATTAGACATTTTCATAATTAGATATGTGACACTCATTCGGGTAAAGTCGGCGCGTCGATTTCAGGCAAGCGGGATAGAGAGAACGAGTCGGCGGAGCGATAACCATAAACCTATTTTTCTTGAAAGCGGTTAGAAGTGGAAATTTTAGTTTTTAGGCAACAATTGGAGAACCGCCGAGGGTAAATTGTTTTTGGTGATCAGATTTTCCGTTTGCGAGTTTTTACATTAAATCTGTGATTTTTCAAAATTTCGCATTGATACAAGATAATTGTCCAAAAATTAAGCAATTAACGGTCTTCCAAATCTATTGAAATTGGCGAGAATTTTTTTTGGACGTGTATATTTTTACTTTGAGTGGTTCTAACGCGAGACTCGAAAAAATTGAAACTGCAATTTGATAGGAAATTTCTAGGAGAAGAGCTCTCTAAATGCTCTTCTGTCTCGAAAATGCCATTAAAATGGGCCTTAGAGGGAATTTAAACAGCATTGATTTCTAGGTAAAAAATTAAGGTTTTTATTATTGTTCTCGAATAGTAAGTTTATAGGAAAGCCGATTATTTCACTATAAAACCGAATAAACTGGAGTAACCAAACATTCGTACATTAAAGAGCAGAATATGAGCTTAACATAACAAAAAATCGCATCGATCCGATGGAAAATGCCGAATTGGTGATTTTTTGATTTTCAGTTTGAAAGATCTACTTTAAGCATTCAAAAAATCTTGAGATTCGCAAACTTCGTGATCTCTGCTATAAAAAAGTTCGGTGCCAGTTTTCCGTAGGAGGTCGAGAAATACGAAAAAATCGAAGCTAAATTGAAGCAAGCAGAAAATAGCAAAATTTTTCAATTTTTGAAGGAATATGTCTTCCAATACTGACATGCATATTTCTTTTATACGTATATGCTGACATGACTTTTAGGTTAAAACATGTAGATTTATACATTACCTCAAATCTCATTGAAAACGGTTTGAAGCTTGAAGATGGGTTAGGACCAGAAAATGTGTTACTTTCTCATGATAAGAGGCAGTTCCTAGTGGATTTTATGGCAGAGTTTTAGATAAAAATTTACTTGTAGCATATCAATGCGTATGGTTTGTAGTAAGTAGGTAAATTTATTCGCCTGAAATTTCATTTAACACGATTTGAAGATGGAAAAATTGGGATCGGAGAATTTGGACATACATCAAGCGATTTTCAAGGTAAATTTTTTCTTCAAACATCGAAGTTGTCGCAAGTCATTTCAAAATACAGGATACAAAAACGAAACTTAGATATTTTATAATATTCAATCAATCAATCAATCAATCAATCAAAATATACTTTATTGTCGGAAAACAACTTTCATTGACAGAGCATGATCTTAAGTAACATAGGTAACATAGGCACGATTATTACATTAAACATAGGGTTATAAAACGTAATAAAAAATAAACTACCTAAAACAAAATAAACTAACAATGAAACAAACACAATTAAAATTAAAATTAAAAAGAATCATTCAAAAGTTCATTAATATAGGCTTTTCCATATAAAAACGTTTTAAGGTCTAGTCTAATTTTTTTTTAATTACCCAATTGTCTTAAGTTGACAGGCAGATGAATAAAACTTTGTGTACTTCTATAAATAATCGAATTCTGTGTCAATGCAGTATTGGGTATAGGGAGCTGAATTTTACGTTGTGGCCTAGTTAGGTAAGTTCTTGGATATTCTAACTCATCGTAATCTTTTTTTTTGCATAAGGCATGCAGTTTCTAAGATAAATATACTGCACACTGTGAGTATTTTATGTTTTACGAATAGTGGCTTGCAATGCTCCCAATATCCAACCTTACACATATAACGAACTGCTCTCTTCTGAATAATAAAAACAGAATTAAACAATTCATTAGAACAATTACCCCAAAATGCAATGCCATATCTAATATGAGATTCAACCAACGAGAAATAAACCAACTTAGCAGTATTTAAACCAAGTTCATTGGACGCTATTCTTACAGCATAGCAACCACTTGCCAATCGTTTGTTCAAAGTTGTTACGTGTTCATTAATTTTAAGTTGAGTATCCACATGAATACCAAGAAATTTACAGCTTGTCCTGTTTTCAATTGCCTGTGTATCTAATAACAAATCATCAAAAAGAAATTTAAATGTCAATATGTTGGTTTTCTTAGAGTTAAAGCAAAGCAAGTTAGAGTCACACCAGCTCTTCACAAGTTTTAGATCTTCAGAAATAATCGCTTTTAAATGTTTTCTATATTTTTTCCCTTCCAGGACAAAGTGTTATCATCAGCAAATGATGTTAATTTAGCCCTAATGGGGAGGTTATTAATATCATTTAAATAAAGTAAAAACAATATTGGGCCCAACACAGACCCCTGTGGAACACCATTGGTCACAGCTAAATTTGATGACTGAATATCACCTATTTTAACAAATTGTTCTCTTCCTGTGAAATAAGACTCAAACCATGAGCATGAGACTCCTCTAAAGCACTAGATTTCTAGCTTTTTAAGCATTATTATATGATTTACACAATCAAAGGCTTTAGAGAAGTCACCAAACACAATGGCAGCAAGCTCGCTTTCATTCAGACTGATAAACACCCGCTCCAAAAGATCAAACATGGCATCATGGGTGCCCTTAAAGGGTTGGTATCCAAATTGAGTGTCACTTATTATGTTGTGCTTTGAAAAATATTTAACATTCTTTTCTTAACTAACTTTTCAACTATTTTTGACAACGTCGAGAGAAGTGATATTGGCCGATAATAACATGGGTTGTCTAATTCACCCCCTTTATAAAGAGGCATAACCATAGTTTTTTTCAGGCAGTCTGGAAACACTCCTGTTAAAAATGAAACATTAATACACTCCGACAAGACATACAATGCATTATCAGGCAAATTCTTAAGCAAATTCACTGACACATAATCGTGCCCGCTGGATTTATTGTTCCTAATTATATAAAGATTTCGTTAAGTTCAAATATATTTGTAGTTTCCAGTAAAAATGTGACATTGATTGTGACATCTGATAAATAAGAACAAGGATCTACATTACTTTTTAAGTTTTGTTGTAATGTTTCAGCAACAGTGCAGTAATAGTTGTTAAGAATATTGGGATCTAATTTAACCTTCGATCGAAGAACTGAGTTTTTACCAGTTAACTGATTAATTATTTTCCAGTTTTCTTTACTTGCATTTTTCGCGGATTTTATTCTATTTTGGTAAAACCTTTCCTTAGCTGCTTTTAAAACTTTTTTGTAAATATTTCTATATGTAACTGCAGAAATAACTTATAAACCGAGGACAATCAGTAAATTTACGAATACTTTGCAATGATTGCATGTTTTTTGAAGAAACCTTAATAGCGGGCGTAATCCAAAGTTTACTTTTCTTTTGCTTAATTTTTTGTAATGGAAAATATTTAAAAAATGTATCAGTTACAAACTTTTGGAATTCGTTTAGTGGTGATTGACAGTTTAAGACTGCTGTCCAATTTAATTATTTACATGTATTTTTACATTTTTTGTAATTGCTATTACTAAGTAGTCTACCAACTTTATATTTTGGTGGTTTATTTACCGTTAGCTGAAACCTCGCCAAAACGGCCTCGTGATCCGAAAGGCTTACAGGAATTACA
>MU183032.1:141139-152258 GCA_016904865.1 Pissodes strobi | reverse complement strand
AGAGACACCAGAGTATAATTTCCAATACAAAATGGTTCATCTTGTGCCAACCAATGCTCAGTTATAAGTAAGAAATCTGGAAAGTTGTTATCTTCTAACAGGAGATATAAGTTATCAAGTCTATTCCTTAGCGATTGTATATTAATTAAAAATACAGAGACGGCGGCCTTATCAATTTTTAGGTTTTGTGCCGCGCTTGTGCAAGTACTGGTAGAGGTTGCTCTTAAAAATTCACCTCTGGAAAATTTTCAACCTCTGAAGAGGAGTTACTACTAATGATTTTATCATCTATTGGGACATATTTAATATTTGTTATGCTTTGTATATTAAAGTTTTGAACACAATGCTTTACAAGTTTTCCTATCTTAAACGATCCGTACCTACTTAAATAAAAGTTAGAATTTATACAAAAATCACCATGACCAAACCCATCTGCCAAATCCAAGAAACCTATGTTAATGGAACAAATTCGCAGTCTTTGGACAACTTCTCTAAGTTTCTGATTTATATTTTTAACATACAAACATCCCTTGTCATAGTTATTTTTATAAAGAAGGTTGCAGACTATTAAATTTGGTCTAAAACACTTATTAGATAGCAAAGTTATGTCGTCCTTCCGGATGTCTGTGTCGCTTAGTCCCGCCATTAGAACAACATAGTCCCTATCAGTCAAATCCTTCACATAACAGTCTAAATTTTGTATAATCCCATAGAATTGTCCATCGCATCATATAACATTTTTCCAAAGTAGTCAGTTAAAATAACAAGTTTCTTCTTAGGATTCTTAACTTTCCCTAAATTAACAAGCGAATTCATAACAGTTACCATCTGGTTGACTTTTTGATCATCCTTTTTTGAAACTTTATGCTGGTTAAATAAGATATTAATCTCGCATTGTTGACGTTTTCACTTCTGTCTTGTGGTTTTAAGCACACACCGGTTTTTTTTTCATAATATTTCATAATATTACTTCAACTTCCTAAAAACATCTTTAACTGAACAGATTTTTTAACTGATATTTAATTATCTATTATTATATTATGATAACACTAGCAGATATATGTTTACCCTTACAAGTATATCGCTTAATATATTATAATATAATCTTTTCTGTTATTAACATGTTCGGTCGTTAAAGATATAAAAGATTGTAAATTACAACAGTCATCCTATTCAAAATTCTATTTTTAACTTAAGTATAGCTTCAGTCAACGCTTCAAGTGATCGCCAATGCACATACATAACGCGTCTAAGTATTGAGTTAGCATACAAGTACTAGAGTGATACTCAGTACCGATATCAAAACCCTCTGACCTGTATTGCTATTGCAGTTATCTTCAGATTACTCTTCGCATTGTTTGTGGTATTATCAACATTATTGTATATGACAAGATTAATTACTATTTTTGTATAATTCCCGTAGCAAAAATATCAGGTAAGGTATTATCCATTAATAAATTAGACTTCAATAATTATTTCAGGATTTTAATAAAATGTTTTAGAATTTAATAAAATACCTTACAAGAAACTACAGCTTAAAGTCCATAGAATATTAGGCATCATCAGGAATGCCACTTATTTATATACCTACACCACCGCAATTTCGCGTAAAATTAACGAATATTTTGTAAAATTTGCATTTAAATGAAAACGATTTTGTTTTTCATAAAATTTTCCACTAGAAATTTATGTTTATTAAATTGTTAGCTCTAGATACCTTTTGCTATTCGATGAAGCCGTTGCTTAGTCTAACTTGATTTAGAACTAGGTACCACATATAAAATATTTGTTAAATTATTAGTTTTATACAGATTGTATAGCATACCTGAATATGTGAAAATTATTATCAATAAAATACCATTATTTCGAGATTAACTTAGTCAGGACTAAAGCCCTGTTGATCTAAAATCGTACAATTTAAAGTACTTTGTTAGTCAACTCATGCAGGCCGAAATATTACATAAGTATTATTATAGTCAGTGAAGAAGATATATTTATTTTGAGAGATGGAATTTCATTTTATAGGTATTATTTCTTGTAGGGATTAGATTAACCATGACTGATATCTGTTAATATTTTTAAATTGAATAACTTTTATAAGTTGACACACAATGTAACTTAATTCTTTAAAATAATATAGGCAAATATTCTCAACAACTTTTTGTTATAGAATTGATAAACTACTTTCGCTTCAACCTTCCTACCTCAAGGATAAACTTGTTTAAAATTTTAAGTTAAGAGGCGTGAAAGCCTCCTGTATAAAACCGATTTAATAATTATTAAACCGATTATAATTGCTCTTCTATATGTATTGTTATGCTAATATGCAGGAAAGCTTTTTTAAAACTTACTCATTCATGGCAATACTTTTTGATATATGACGCAAACATATAATTTTTGAACAGTTCGTTTAGACTTGTCATAAGATTTTGAAAAAGACGTAATGTTATAGTTATTAATTTATTGAAGCCATTAAGTCGCGAGTTTTCTAAAATATGTACATTTTTTTATAATAGATTGTGTAGGATTGCTGTATTTTTTTTGGTACTTTATTTAAAAAAAGCTTGGGATGAGAATTATTTTTCAAGATTTTTATGCATTTCTATGTAAAAGGATTTTGAAGTTAAACTAAAACTTCTATTGCTGCTACTAGGGCTACCAACTCACTAACTAACTAGCAGTTAGGCCATTTTCTAATTTTTAGCCGCTGTCCCGATTTTTCAGCTTCTCTGTTGCTAGAAATTTAAAAATAGAGTTGGCAATCCTAGACTATACTTAGATTTACAACTGTTAGGGATTTTTGAACGTAATACTTAAAATTATTATTGTTTAGCAAATAAATTTGAAGGTATAATAATTTTAATTACCTAAACTGCGGGAGTCGAACTGATAAACTAGTCAACTGTTTTCAGACATACATATGTCCAAAACTGAAAAAGACATTGGGATGAAGCTTTTGGCATTTGGAGGGTTCTTTTATCGACTTTCGCCACCTATATACGAAGTTTTGTCTGATAGTATAATTTGTTATAAAAACCCTGCATTTGTTTTTTAGTTATAACAGTGACACTCTTAAAAAAGTATTTTTTAAGTATTACACATATTATCAAAATATATGTATTAAAAGTAAAAACAAGTTTTTGCATTTTTGATACCGATGTCAGTTTTTGAGATATAAATTATTTTTCAAAAATTTAACGTAAGTATGTGGGTATTACCAAAGAATAGTCGTAGTAGAATATTCTTTGGAATTACCAAATACATTTAACCTAGAAGAGAAAAGATAAATGGTTGTTTGTTTTCACCCAACATGGAGTCACATTTTAAGGTCGATAGATGTAGCGTTGCCAAATTTATAGTTTACCAGCTACTGTAGGGGAAATAACCCAGGAAATAGCAAATAAACTAGTAAAAAAAATCGAGACACCGAACCTATTGATTTTTTGTATTTTCGATGCTATCACCATAATGACATACCTTTTTCATAACGAATTATAACACTAAATAGCTATTTTCCCCGTTTTTGATCCATCAAAAACCGGTTCTCAAGTTCTTATATGCCAATCTGGCAATGCCGCTTCCCTTGGTTCCGCGTTATTTTACGCGCAAAATATTTATAGTATGCGCATAGTAAAATAGTGTACGAATAGAATGAGAGCATTGAAGGACGACGACACCAAACACAAAAAATTAAACACAGTAGTACAGAGGCGGGGATCATATATTATCAGACATTTAATAAATGTCTTTATATATTATACCTACACCTAATACGGTGTTTAAAATAAATAAATTATATATTTTTAAGTAGGTCTGATTGTTTATTAAATTTATACAATAGCTTAATAAAACTTACACAATTTACTAGTTTGGCAAATCTAAATGAACCAATTACAGACAATTTTATTTATCTGCTCTAATATAAGCAAACTCATGTTCTAAAATTACTAAAAAATACTCTAGATTTAATACGTTATTTCTAGATAAACCAGTTTATTTAATGTGATAGTATTTAAAATGAAATGAAAATATATCTTTAATAAGTAGCTAATAGAAGAAAATAGTTATCAAGCTACTTTTTGAATATATATGGTCATTAACGAGTTATTTGTCATATTTATATGTTTTTAAATAAAATTTGTATGTTTCAGTTCTTTTTTATTTGTCCCAAAAATAATGAAAAGTAATTTATTTTTAGAATTGCAGTGGGATTATTTAATTCTTCTTTTATCCATTGAGAGCTGGAAAACCCAATGTATCACAAAAACGTTTAAATCGGTATAAAATTGTGTATTTCGGTGTCTAACAATTTCTGTCTTCAAATTTTAAATTATTCAGGAAATAAGTTTTGCAAGTTTTAATTATATATTTGCTGCTTAATAGTATATTATGCAACGATCATTCATTATGACATTCGCCTACCCATATTCTCATGCTCGGCTCTTAATAGCCGTTAATGTGAGTTGAATATACAATTTTTTCTACGACCATTAACCCTGAGTTATATTAACCCTGTAATATAAAAATCTATCGATTTTTCCAAACAACTGCTTTTATAGTTTTTCTCAAAGACATTTTTAGGCTAAAGGTCTTTGCTTTTTTACTACGAGCGCTTATTTGCTTACAGAAAAGTAAATAAGGATTTTCCACACGCTCCTTTTAAAAATTTGTTTCCAGCTCATGCGGAAAAAGACTTTTCCGCACTCGACTACATGATGCCTGAACTCCGTGGAGTGAATGTGGAAACGTATCACTTTCCGCATTCATTAGCAAAATAACTGTTTAACTAACCTTCAGAACCCATATCTGGCACGTAAAAATTTATTTATTTTAAATAATTCACCCGAAATAAATACCATCACTAAAATTATTATTACTTTATTAAAATTATTATTATGATGAACTCACAGCTTCAAAGTCTACGCCTATGGAATGTTCATGCTTTCGCACAGGCGGGCAACCCTACATTTAGTAGTGGGGGACGAGTCTTGTTCACGGCGGGGACTTGGCCGGGATAAAGTTTTGTTCGTGATTCGTAAAAATATAAGGAGGCGGAGCATGCGTTTTGTTGATGTTGGATGCAAGTTTTCGGATTTTTATGAATGAGTTGTCGGGTCTCTTTAGGTTAAAAATGTCCTTGGGGTATTACCCTGATGTTTTCTAAACTTTGAAATCTTTTTGACCTGAAACCTCATTGTCAGGAATTTCTTTAAGTAGTGTGATACATACATGCTATAAATGTTATATATATGATGTTTACCAATTAGCTGTTATTGCTAAAAAAGTGTTTTTCTTCAAACGTCAGTAAATCCGTCATTACTCGACTGTGTAGGCGGCCGTGAAGTTTAATTTTTCCTCCGCCGGAGCTTTACTTTTCACTTTTCCGCCGGCGGAGGTAAAAGTGTTACCATAGCAACATAGATACAAACAAACACCAAAGCAAGCGTCAACAACTCAAGAATTATTAAACTAAAATTTGTATTTATCACTCAATTTGTGCACTGCATTTCTAAAAATCACTAATTTAGGAACAAATTGGTTATTAACTTAATCGAACTTACTCAATAACTGCTTATCAATACGGAATTAAAACGCAATCGGAGACGCAATTTTAAAAAAATAATTATTGTTGACAGTGTCCCCTGACAGCTTTATGTTACATTACTATAGCAACGACCTGTGCCTATTCACCGATACCGGTCTAAGCCGCCTTGCAAAGCAACTTATCTTTGATAATAATAATTATAATTACTATTAAAAAGAGATATTTTGGCATTAATTTGTCGACATTTGAAGAAAAAACAGCATATTTTATGTGGAGGAAAAGTTACTTTTCATGGCTTGCTCTCTATTACCAGCCTCACTCCGTTCGGCTGTTAAACACGAGCGCGCCATGAAAAGTATCACTCTTCCTCCATATAAAATAATATACTATTTCAATCGCATTCCTAAAATTTGCGATTGCTTCTTGAGTCAAACTAAAAGAAATGTGATTTTACCAAATTTGACCTATAATTTCGAAATATCTAGCAATTATACCCATACCCTTAAGTATTTTTCGTTTTGATTATAAGTTATTTATTATTCGAGTTATTGATAAGTTTATCTCAAATACTAAAACTACAAAATAAGGCTTCAAATACGAATTTATGTAGATTATGTCAGATCTCAAATAAATAGAAACCGAAAGCAAACGCATTTTAAGTTTTTAGGATACATTTTATATCCAAGTAAACAAAAATGGCGACAGAAAGCCATATTGGATCTATTTTTTTAAAAGGTAGAAATAGGGACATCTAATATCTTATTTGAAAAGTCTTTTCAACCTCAAATTAAAATTTCAGCTTATTGAACATAGAAACTGTCCAAATTGGGAACTGATTCCTTCTAGGTTTAAAATGTACCGGGTGGCCAACTAAGAATGGCACTCGGTTATATCTCGAAAAGTAATTGTCGTAAAGACTTACGGTAAAAAAAATTATAAGTAAAGCGGTCAAGAAAAAATGTTAGAAATTATTTTTAACTTTCTAAAACGGCATCCAGGAGGCGTAACAGCCATCTTAAATTTTAAATCCCGTTTTTTGCAAAATTTTCTTACATTAAATATAGTAGAATGCATTGCCATTTTAAAGCCGACATAAATTCGATTCTTTATTGTTAAACACTTTTTGCTCTATCCCTTAAAGGAAAGTGGTGGGAGGTGTTCGAGCATTTTCGAAAATGTCAATAACTTCAAAACGGCTGGACAGATCTTAATAAGCTTGAAGTCGTTGAAAAGGGCTTGAGTGGGGTGATTGAGATTTCTTTCCTAGCCGCTAGAGGGCGTTTTCTGACATAACCAAAAATAATCCAGATTTTCTCAAAAAATTTAATTGCAACGATACCACTTTCTTTAAAACGAAAGATAGCCAAATGAGAGCCTAATACGACAGTGAAAACCGCATCTCGATATCTCTTACCTAACCTAAAATATAAGTAAAATAAATCAAAACTCAAAATAAAATGGGATTTTGGGACATTTTTTCGGAAGACCCGTTGTTATTAAATCCCATTTATTCTTGTTTTACCACAATATATAATAATTTACTGCTTAAATACCAACATTATATTTAAAATCTCAATAATAATTAATATTCAGTCAATATGAGTGAATATTGCCCTTCTGTCCACACAAAATTCGAACATTTTTAAAGAAACCAAGTAAGCTACCAGCAACAGTTACATTATCGTTGCATTAAAAATAAGCACGCAACATATCCAGGGGCGTAGCTACGGCATCATCAGCCGTAGCAATGATACGGGGCCCCCGAGGCCCGAGATAAAAGGCCCCGCAACCGTATGTGCAAAATGTTTATCCACACCCACCACTAGTAAAATCATTAAATTTATCAGTTGTAATCTACATCTTACATCTAATTTTAAAAATGATAATTAGAACATTATTCAATCGTTTTCTGAACCATATCGATAAAATTCCATTCCTAATGAATAAATAATAAAATTCGCAGCCACACTGTGGCTGTAGCGCTGTGGCTGCCACAGAGCTACAGCTCTAAATTTAATTGTCTCGCGCCTCGGGAAAATACCGAATAACCGATCGTATGCGTGTCGTTGTGTCGGTAAGGTAAGGTTTTGATTTTCTGGTTAACTCCGACACATTGACATTGGAGTCAGTAGACATATTCATTGGTGTTTGATATATGATATATTAAGTGTTGTGATTTACGGAATTATGAGCGAAAGAGAGTTTACCCAAGAGTGGTGCGATAAAAAGAAAAGCCAAACAAAAGAGAGCTGATGCTGATACTCTCTAACACATTCGCTAAATTTAACGTGGGCTTCTTATGCAAAGTGGCAAAAATATAAACCTTAACGTAAAACTTCAATAATGCTTCGTAAAATCCGCTTCGTCCGCTTGTAAGGCGTGTTTTTTTAACGATTTTAACGACCTTCGGCAATTTTGCATCCGGCAAGTATCTCTGCGGCCCCCATAACTTGAACCTATATCCGCCCTTGAGAAAGGGCCCCTTAAGATAGTTTGATACAGGGACCAATCAGGTCTAGATGCGCCACTGAACATATCAAACACTTCTATTGGACTAAATTCATATTTTTACAAATAAGGCCGCCAAAATATCACATACCGGGTGGCCAACTAAGAATGGCCGGTTATATCTCAAAAACTAGTTATCATAGAGCTTTGGGACAAACGCTTAAGGAATAATTTTTGAGTTTTAAAAATGCCCGCTAGAGGGTGTAACAGTTATAACCAACTGTAAAATTAAGATTTCCTTCGTATTTTGCCTGATTAACACTGCATTGAAAATAAACACGAAACATATCAAACACTTCTACAGGTGGAAGTCATTTTTTTTTTCAAAATAAAACCCCAAAAATACCTCATACATTATAAATAGCTGCAATCTTAATATGATTGACATTTAAGTATCGCCATTATAATTTTTGCGATTTATTTTTCTAAAACATACTTGCTTTCTTTAATAAGTTCGATTTTATGTGGCAATCAATATTCATATTGAACGAATATTAATTATTATTAGGATTTTAAATATTAGCAGTAAAATAATATATATTGTGGTAAGATAAGGATAATTAGCATTTAAAAGCGAGGGGTCTACCGAAAAACTATCCCAAAATCCGATTCTTTTTGAGTTTTGATTTCTTTTACTTATATTTTAGGTTAGGTAAGAGATATCGAGATGCGGTTTGCACTAACGTATTAGACTCTCATTCGGCTGTCTTTTGTTTTAAAAAAGTGGTATCGTTGCATTTAAATTTTTTGCAAAAATCTGATTTTACTTGTGATTATGTCAGAAAATGCCCTCTAGCGGCTAGGTAAGAAATCTCAATCACCCCACTCAAGGCACGGTTGATAGCCTAAAAAAAACCCGATTCAACGGCTTCAAAGTTATTAAGATCCGTTCAGCCATTTTGAAGTTATTGATATTTCTTTTCGAAAATTTTCGGACACCTCACACTACTTTCCTTTAAGAGAAAGAGCAAAAAGTGTTTAACAAAAAAGAATCAAGTTTATCTCGGCTCTAAAATCGCAATGCATTCTACTATATTTAATTTAACAAAATTTGGCAAAAAACAAGTTTTAAAATTTAAGATGCCTATTGGAAACTTAATAATAATTTCCAACATTTTCTCTTCGCGGCTTTACTAATAATTTTTTTTACCGTAAGTCATTAAGACAATTACTTTTCAAGATATAGCCAAGTGCCATTCTTAGTTGGCCATCCGGTAGCGTATTACCATTGTTTACTATTATACCGAGCAACTGTGCTCCGAAGCGCAGTAAAGAATGGCTTAGCAAATACGCGTATTTTAGATTACCAATGTTTACTGCAATTCAGCACATCGCCCAAGAATAATAGGTATTAGTATGGCTTTGCATGGCCCTCCGCTAACCCAAGGCTAACCCAAAATTAAGAAAAAAAGGTAAATTAATAAAAAACAATAAACAAAACATCTGACGGACTGACGGGAATCGAACCCGCAGCGCAGGAATTTTGAACTTGAACTTGAACATTTATTTACTTCTTTCATTACAGCAATTATAATAAATAGATCTACGTATATGTAACTTAATCATGCTCGCAAATTCCCTTACATAAGAGTTTATGGAACAGGGCGCGTGAAGTATCAACAGGTAGACAGTTATTGGCCTAATATATACATATAAATCCTTATTTTCTATTGTAACATTACAACCTTTCGTTCTGCTGGAGCCCAGCTCCCTATAACGAATTGTCAGTGTCGTGAAAAGGTACAAATTTGAAATTATTTTGCAGGACGGTTTTAAATGTGAGTTATTTTTTGAAGGAAAAACTATATACGAAAAAACCTTCTCAATATTTCTTTGGCTTAAACTTTATTAGGTTACCCTATTCGTGAGGGGGAGACTGGTGCCATGATGCCATAATCTCATATGATCTGCTACGGTGGGTGTAGTGGTTCGTGGAATAAAGGAAGTTTACGGTATATTGGCCCATGTATAATGCGCCTATTCGGGTGGTATCTGAGATTTGTTAGGTTTCTAGTCAGCTCTGAGCCTTGAATGCCATATTTAAAAAAATTCTCCGAGATACGCTGGATATATTCATTAACTAATTCAACGCCAGTCATATTGTGCAGATCCTGAATTCTAGTGTACCTATGCGCAGAGACAGCACCTCTCAGGAACCAGTTTTGCAACACTTGTAATCTTTGTATTTGCGTTCTACTGGCCTGACACCACACCGGCGCACCGTAGGTCATTACAGGCCTTATAATAGAT
This sequence comes from Pissodes strobi, assembly GCA_016904865.1. NCBI lineage: Eukaryota > Metazoa > Arthropoda > Insecta > Coleoptera > Curculionidae > Pissodes > Pissodes strobi. Next base: position 141,955 of record MU183032.1, on the reverse strand, counting down.
TTATATAATATTAACTTATTCGCTGGGCTTAAGAATGATCTAGGTTTCAAGATTAATTGTAGGCTTTTCCTTGCGGCAAATATTTTGCCTACTGTGTTAGTTATATGAGGCCCAAAGCACATTCTTTCGTCGAACGTGATGCCTAAATATTTAACTGTTCTTTTTGAGCTAATATTTTGATTTTTGAAGTGTAGTGGTGTAATGATTTTATTGTTCGTATGTTTTTTCGTGAAAGTTGCCAGCACGGTTTTCGTTGCGTTAATGTTAATTTTCCACTTGTCATAATAAGGACATAGCCGGTTTAGGTGATATTCTATTTTGTACTTTGCCGTTTGTGCATAAAAGGACTTGGTCATTATAGCTGTGTCATCAGCGTATAGTGCCAGGTCTGTGGTTGCAATTCTGGGAATATCGGCTATATAGAGGTTGAATAACTGAGGGGACAAAACGGTGCCCTGCGGTACCCCGGCTGCAATTGGCCTTATCGTAGACTCTGCATCTCCTATTTTGACACTCAGGGTTCGGTTTGACAGATATGTGGCTAAGAGAGCGGCCATATGTAGTGGGAGATGATATAGGACATAAAGCTTGTAGATAAGACCATTATGCCACACTCTGTCAAACGCTCGTTCAATGTCGAGCAGCAGCATGACCGTGTTATGCGAGCAGTTGTAACCGTCAAAGATGTTCTGGGCCACTCTAGCCGCTTGCATTACAGTGCCATGCCGCGGCCTGAAACTAAATTGCTCCGGCGGTAGCACCCGCCATTGCTCAGTCTCTCGGATGAGTTTCGGTAACATAGCTTTCTCAGCTACT
>MU183032.1:100726-140739 GCA_016904865.1 Pissodes strobi | reverse complement strand
AAATTGCTCCGGCGGTAGCACCCGCCATTGCTCAGTCTCTCGGATGAGTTTCGGTAACATAGCTTTCTCAGCTACTTTACTGAGGCAATTGAGTAAGGAGATCGGCCTATACGATTGTGGAAGCTTAGGATTTTTTCCTTGTTTGAGTATAACTATGACTAAGGCATGTTTCCATGGCTCAGGAAAATGCTGCAGTCGAATAATTGCGTTAATAATATGGGTTAGGTGAACAAGTGTTTTCCTAGGAATATTCTTTATCAAATTGTAGGTGATGGTGTCCGGGCCAGCAGCTTTCCTGCCGGGTAATTTTTTAGTTATTGTAAGCAGGTCCGAGGGGCTTACTAAGAGCTTTCGCAGTGCTCCAGGCGGTATAGGGTACTTTTGCCTTAGAAACAGAGATACAAGGTCAGAGATGCGAGCCTGGGCAGGCGTGGTGTCTGGAGGTGCGCTGTGGACATCTCGCAAGAAATCCGCGAAGACTTCCGCCTTCCTGGAATTTTTATATTGCATTCGGCCATCCCTGTCTTCAATAACAGGAATGGGCTCGTGCCTTTTCCGCAGATTCCTTGCGAGCTTCCACAGCGAGTTGTCAGATGTTTCAAGACTATTTATATATGCTATCCAGGTCGCATCTCGATGCTCCTTGATTAAGGTTTTAATTATGTTAGTAATCCTATTAAAAGACAATCTATCAATTATGGCACGACGCCTGTGCCATCTTCTTTTAATTTTATTTTTCAGCTTAATTAACTCGATTATGTTATTAGGCAAGTCATCAATCCTGCTTCCAACTGTGACCTTGGGCACAATGGCGTCCCTGACACCACAAATATTCCTAGTCAGCTTCCTTACTTCGTTTTCTAGGTCATCGACCGTCAGAATCTGACGGGGAATAACTGTGATGTCGTTTAACCTTTCACGGTAGACATTCCAGTCGGCATTCCTGTACGAGAAAACTTTTTGTCTCTCCCGCACAGGAATATTCCTTAAAGTGATATGAATTGGTAGATGATCAGAGTTTAAAACGTCTAACGCGGTTAGGTCGGAAGCGCCATTGATGCCTTTAGTCACAGCCAGGTCTAAGAAGGAGGGCCTATGATTCCCCGGATAGTGTGTTGGTTCCTCAGTAAAAAATAGTTGTTTTTCAGGGTTATCCATTAACCACTGGTAAAGTACCCTTCCGTTTCTGTTTTGTCTATGGTTCTGCCACGCAACATGCCTGGCGTTGAAGTCGCCAATTAACAGCGACCTGAAGTTACGAGGGAAGAAAACATCAAGTTCTTCACCCGTAAGCGGCGTGCGAGGAGGGACATATACCCCGCTTAACCATAGGTCGTCCTCTGTTTGAATACAGACGTGGTGCTATAATGCAGTCTGGAGGTTCTGAATTCGTTTATATTGAATTGATCCATGAATTAAACAGGCAACACCCCCTCCCGGTCTGTTGGGTCTGTCGGCCCTTTCAATGTTGTACCCTCTCACCTTCAGATCGCTGTGCTCGCCGAGCCTGGTTTCAGTTAAGAAAATTACTTGATATTTGCCCTATTTTACAAATTGCAAAAATTCCCCCTTTTTTGTTGAAATTCCGTTGCAATTCCAACAAATTATACTAAACATTAGAAATTAAAAGCAGAGGTTTCTTCTGCAGCGCAGGAATGACGACAAGCACTCTGCCTACTACGCCACCGAGGCGTTGTAGAAATCTTGCTAGATATTTTCCATTGCAGCGCGTCGTTCTGTATCGCGGTATACTTTGTGGCGACGTGCTGAATTGCGGTAAACATTGGTAATCTAAAATACGCGTATTTGCTAAGCCATTCTTCACCGCGCTTCGGAGCACAGTTGCTGTATAATAGTAAACAATGGTATTACGCGTCCGGCCCGGATGCATTTTGCGTAGTTCTTTGAGGATTTTACGAATATCACGGTGATGAAACTTAACTTCTGCCATCGGAGTATTGACGTTGGATATGGTGGGGAGCCTTGCGTTGGGGGACGTTTAAGGTAGAGTGCAATGAAAACGTTTCGGTGAGCATGTTTGCTTTTTCCTAGTCTTTGCTTTGCTACCGACAAGAAGTTTCTGGAGCCACTGGGGCATTGCAAAAGTATATTCCTGATCCTTTAATTGTGTTTGCCCTTAGTTTCGTCAATCACACGCTTGCATTCGTTTCTCTCTTCGGCAAAATAACTGCGACTATCCGCGGTTTGATTCTGCTGTCAGTACTTGCAGGCTTGCTGTTTCCTACCTACAGCTCTTTTGCATCTTCTGTCGAACCATGGCATTTCTTTTGACGCTAACTTGATGGAATTTGGGATGTATGCTTTCATTCCTGAGGATATTACTTGCGTAATCTCTTCTCATATTTAATAAATTATACAGCCAGTTAATTGACATTTGGATGAACTGAAGAATTATAGTAAAATGAGAGCAAATATATTAAATAAAAAAAGTGCTGGCTGTTCACAAGGCAATAGAAAACTAAATATTTGTCAAACTGCCAAGTAGATAGGCAGGTGTCTCCTTTGTTGATTTTTTTTCATATTCAAGTTAAATCGATGATTGTATGGTTGAGTTTCATATCATAATTCACAATAAGTTTATCCAATTTGAACCTCACTATGTAATATGTATATACCTAAAAATCAAATTATTTAACATACTTAACGTACAGCATTCATACAAATTGCACTTATGTAAACCGTGCGTGTTTGTCGGTATATGTCTTATAACCAACCATTTGCGAATTCAAGGGGAAGAGGGGACTTGTCTGGGCGGCTTGATTCTCAGACAAAAATACTTATTTTTCGAATAAAAGCCTTCAATCTGCTTTCATTAAATAGAATATTTTACATGGCAGCTCCCCCAGAAGAAAATCCTGAATTCGCCTATACATGAGCGTAGACAGGATTTTTTCTCAGGGGAGGGCGAACCGTAGATACCCAGGGGAGGCTAATTTTGGGAATGCCACGCCCATTTTTTACCCAAAAGTCGTTAAAATCGTTAAAAAAAACAAGGATTCGGCACCCTCTCGAATGACATGGCTTGAATAGTATCTTGAAAAATGAGACGGTTAAATTCCCAGGGGGGGGCCACGGCCCCTCCTGCCCCCCCCCCCTGTCTACGCCCATACGCCTATGATTTTAACTCTGCAATAAATATATTTACAGTGGCTGGTGATAATAAGCTATTTGCTATTTTATTTATTTATTAACTGTAATTCGAACAATGATCTATAAATCAAAATAGAGTCTTCATCCAGCTTGATTTGGGATAGTAAACCGTTTTACTATCCTACAACTATGTTTTTTGGGTCACATTTTTTTATGTGCTTTGTTTATTATTCAGTTTTAAATGACTGTTGAGCCCCTGCATATATATCATAATATAATGTGCATCGTGTATAAAAAAAAATTGAATTTTATTTTTGTATTATGTTTAGCCAATATTGGTAATATGTTACACAGGAATCTTACTTTATTTTAATAAAAAATGTAGTTTTATTGAAATAAATTTTATATAAAATATTCTCCCTAATCTAAACATTTCCCACTATTTTGTTTCAGGGCACATATATTTTGAGCCAAATTAGAATTTCACCGATTTGTATAGTTTTTGTGCCGATCAAACATAATTTATAATTATTTCAATTTGATTCCATAACCAAAATCTCTGATTTCAGAGAAAAAATGGTTCTAAACTGGGGTATTGCGTCTTCTGGTCTCATTGCTAATGATTTTGTGACATCTTTAAAAAGCTTGTCAAAGGATGAGCATCAAGTTGTTGCTGTAGCTGCTCGATCTTTACCAAGGTAAGAAATCATCATTGTGCTGAACTAATCCGAACTAGTCCAATAGCGCGATTCTGTAATTTTTGAGGACGGCACACTTCATTCTGATTCAACAATCTTAAAATTGTTCAAATCAGTAAGTGAAATCAGGGAGAGCCATAACATATAAAATTAACTTTGTCCATTAATTTAGATCTGGAAAACATCTATGTATTTAACTTATTTTAAATGATATTGTCTTTAGGATATAATTTGCATGTTCTTTAAAACCCAACTCTATATCTATAACAACACCCAAATACCTAAATGTATGCACCATTTCCAAAGCATTATCTCCTATTCCAACCATTAAACCCTTCAATCCACATGCTCTATATTCTTTAATTTTATTGATTATCAATTTTGTCTTTTTGACATTAATCTACACATTAATGTACACAGTACTACTGTTATACATGTTTTAAAGTGTGATTTATAGGGCTTATTAGATATTCTTGATCTCTACAGGCGAAATGTATGAGAGTATCATCAGCAAACAGGTGCAGCACGCATAATAAGATCTTTTACAGTCCTACGGCACTATGCTATATTAGCCGCTTCTGATTGATGGGTTAACGTCACTTTAGAGTACTGTTAACTCTTCGCGCATGGCCCTCCGCTCGCTTCGGGGCGCAAGCAAACAAAACGAACTCAAACTAACCCAAATTTACAAAAAGAAACGAACATAACCTTAAAAAAAATAAACATGTCTTGCCACCGACGGGAACCGAACGCGGGCCATCCGTATCACAAACACAGAATCTCACCACTGCACTACTAGACCTGTTGGAATAAATTAACTGGACCGTAGATAAAGTGAAAGTGACGTTAACCCACCAATCAGAAGCGGCCAATATAGCATAGTGCCATAGGGCAGTGAAGGATCTTAACACGCCGTCCGTCGTTTCGTTCATACATTACAATAATGGCCCAAGCACACTGTTCAACGGAACTCGAAGATCACTATCTATCTCACCTGAAATAATATTTTTAATTTTTTCTGTTCTCAAGGTATAGTTTGTCAATACTGGTACAATGTTATGTCATAATGATGACACCAGCAAATCCCATAAGATTACGCTTGGTGTCATGATGACGTAACATTGAACCTGTATTGAACAAACTTTAATTATTTATATGCCTAATGCAGTTCTCATACCAATCCCTTTCAGCTTTTTCAATAATCGTGCTCCGTCTATGGTTTCAAATGCACACTTAAGGGCCAAAGGGTTCCTGCGTATTCATTGAAATTTTGCAGCCACTTTCTACATATGTACTTAAAAATGTAACTATATGAAGTGAAGAATAACAATAAAGGAATTGAAGAAATCCCTATGAAATATCATTATTTTTATTCTGTTCTTACTCTCTAAAAGTTTTCAGTAAATAAGCTGAGTGTTTCTTGGCCAAGTCATAATTGTTAGATAACGACAGATGATTCCGAACTGTATAGCCTTACAGATCCGCTGTTGGTTGGGACGGTAACATGTTATATATAAAGAAGGCATGTTGTTGGCCTGAGTTAAGGAGGGCTAGAAGTAAGGAGAGCAATCGACAATGGCCGAAATTCGGATTTCTGGTCATACTTTTGTAATAGTTCACAAGTTTGTCATAGTTGGCGCTGCGATCCCATGCGATAGGTTTTTAACACGGTGTCTTATGGAGAATATGTGATTATTTCGCGTTTTTTGTTAAAAAAAACTTGGTGTTAATTGTGTTTTATTACGTTTATGTGATTGACTATGAGTTTGGACAAAGTTAATCTAAGCAGAAGTTGTTTTGTACTTTGCATCATGAAATAAAAGACGTCATTTTGAGAATACAGCTGATTGTTTTTATTTCATATCAAGAAAATTATGATAAATTTTGTATCATATTCATAAATATCCTCTCTCTGTATGCTTGTGAATAATACAGTAATAATTTCTAATTGTTCTCAGATATTAATTATTAAGAATAAAATGTTTTGCTCATTGCAAATGCAAATAGTCTTATAGGTTAGAGGGTAACCTAAAATAAAACTGCATATAAACATTTTACCCTAATTTCTTGTTCAAAAAATAAATGATGAAAAATAATGTGAATAACATATTTTATTAATTTTTTCCACAAACGCCAAAAAATTGTCTATAGAACTAAACTCTTTATATTAAGTAAAATTATTAACAGATTCTAAAAAGTATGGAAAAACATCTGATGAAAAAAATTAACTACCGGTACTTTAAGTTACAGCGTCTAAAATTGAAATGGCAACGAGCGAATTGAGCAAAATCGCTAACGATTTATGATGCTTACAATTTTTAACAGATCTTGGCTGCCCATTCCAAACAGGAAGGCTTTACACATACACAAATAAAATGTTTTTCTTTTAATTTGCCGTCACCGAGACCGCACTACGATGGTTAAGGTACAGCTTTTACACTAAAGCTGTGGTTAGGGGTTAAATAACATCAAATAATACGTTTCCAATAAAGAAAAAGTGAAAAATGTCCACTATGTCCATAAGAAACCATGTATTTTTCCTATCGCATAAGACACGGACGCCCTCTGGCGGTGAGATCTTAAGCTCATTTACCGTCGACAAACCATGACCAAAATAATAACATTGCGTTTGATCTCCTTCCCTCTAGACCTCCTTAGCCTGAGTTAATCAACTGGTGGTACGCTCACGCCCAACGCTTCTTTGCATAGAGAAGCGTTTCTTGTTCAGGTCTAACCTATGCGCAGTGTATATCACTTTTATTTTGATTTGGCTACGCTATTTCGCTTTGATTAGCTTATGCTGTTAATCATAATCATAGTCATAAATTTATTCATGTCAATATTACATAGTAATTTACACACGTCAGTGAACAGTGAAAATACTGATAATAAAAAAATCCAAAACATTACGCGCCTGGCCCCAAAAATTGCCAACACAGTACTACAAAAGTAAAATTCTAAAAACAATATGGACATATTTACTTGTATACTAAAATAAAAGCACACCACTAGTAAAAATCATAATTTAAAAATTCACCAAAAGGATAAAAACTGTGGAATATTAAGATGTATTTAATTTTTGTCTTAAACACAACACCAATGTCTTAATCACCACGGGAAGAACATTAAAAAATTTTCGCCCAGTAACCAGGGTCGCTGTGACACCTCCTTAAGCGCCAGTAGATGGGCATGATGTTACCTGGTTAAATGATCAATGCATGCACGTCCTCGTGAGCAACAAACAAACCCATGTTCTTCCTCACACTAAGTACTCTAAGCTCCCTATAAGATTTCCTATAGTCTTATCTGAAACCTATTCTGCTCATCATTCTAACTGCCCTTCGTTCTAAGCCGAAAAGTCGCCGGATACCAGCAGCAGTATGCATGGTGTCATGCATTGCATAGGAAAGATGGCAATGAAAGGCGAAAAAATATGCTGTTCTTAACACGACCAACGAGACACTGTCTCTCAGGCTTCGAAGCAAATAGAGAGCTTTTGTCAGTGTTGATGAGACATAACTGACATGATAGTCCGACTGTAACCGAGGGTCTACATAACCTCCAGGGAACTTGGTCTTGTCAACGTGAGAGTTGACCGTTCACAAATCCGTCATCGAGAAAAACACTCTCTTAGCCTTATCCCTATTCAACAACAGTCTATTACAGTGATACCATTCCCCAGGCCTAACCTGCGCAACCACAGAACCGGTAGAAGCGGTAGACGAAAAAAACCGCAAATTGTTATACAAGCAAACCGTTTGGTGCACATGCACGATAGACCCAATTGATCATTTTGGCCCGAAGTACCCAAAAAAAAAAACCTTATGGGGCTGTGGCGCACCCCTGTGACTCCTTTTTAAAAATTCATCGTATTTCCTCACCAAAATCCCAGTCACCGAGCTGTCATTGTGTTGTAAGATCGTATAGAAGGCTAATACATATTCAAAATTGATATACATTTGAAAGAGTGCCACCCAAAAAGAATTTAACCCCAAAAGATGGGTTAATCCCTTTATATTCAGTATTTTTTTAAAAATATAATTATTATTGTCGCACAATAAACTGGAGGTCATAATATTTTTACTTCATTACCGCAAAAATGTATTGTAGTGGGGTATGGGGGAAGTTTCCTGCGCCCCTCCCCCCTATGCCTTGGTGTGTTTAGTTTTTATGGAATGCAATATGTATCAGAACCGCACACCATTTCGAAGTAAAAAGTTCATTATATGTTAATAAGTAATTCTTGTAAATAAAAGTAAAATATATTACCTAGTAATAAATATTCCAGTAGGGTATAATTTTTTTAGCGCCCAGCGACAGATTGATGTTAATACATTGTAACATTATTCTGCTGCTGCATTATTCTTCTCGCTGAAAATAAAATAGTAGTACAAAATATTGCATAATCTACCATAAAGGCTAAAATAATAGTTTTAAAAACGCACCTTTTCTCTTATCATGGCAATACCCGTGACAAACTTTGCAGGCGGGCGTACACGGCATCATATACTTTCGGCAACAGCATCGCTTTGAATCGCAGCCAGTTTGACAGCCACATGTATCTAATTGCTTTATTGATGCCTATATCCAATCTAATTGCGACCAGACTATGTCAAGGGAACCGTTCCCGAACCTCTTCCATCACCATTGCTTCGTGGGTGGCCGGGTGGTTACAGTACCCTCCAATGCACGTCCCCATATCTCTCCAGCTTGATAATTGGCACGTTTAATGTGCTCAAGAAGGGCACAGCAGCAGTGGGAGGGATTGATGTGAGGGACTTCTCCCCGATGACCAGAAGGTTTTTTTTTTATGGCAGTGGCACACACACTAAAGGGAGATCCTATGGCGCTCGGCGAGCGGTGTGTGTGCGAAGATGTTGATTGACACGGTTCTTGAATATTTGTAGGTTGTAATTAGTGGGAAACAGATGTCCTGGAAGTGAGTTCCACAGTGATGCAGTGCGCCAGACAAAGGAGTTCTGGTAAAGCGATGTTCTAGGTGTTTCTAGTTGTACGACGAACTGGTGCGCTCCTGCCGTCTGTCGGGACTGTCTGGCAGGAGTTGCCAGGGACGGGATGATGCGGGCCAAATCCTGGGAACATCTGCCGTGAAAGTATCTGTAAAACAGAGACATATCGGCCACATGTCTGCGATGTTCCAGACTATCCAGATTCCGGGTCAACTCCGGATCCCCGACGAGACGCACAGCCCTCTTCTGAATGGAATCCAGCAGCTTTAGGGTATGCTTTGGTGCGGCACCCCAGATATGTGACCAATATTCTAAGCACGGTCTTATTTGCGCTTTGTACAGCAAGAGCAACTGCTGCGGTGTATAGAGTTTTTTGTTGCGAAATAGCGCACCAAGCTTCTGGGAGGCTGATTTTGCGATGTTAGCAACATGGTCATGCCATGACATATTGCTGTTGACCGAGACACCCAGCAGCCCGATTGACGAGGATGAAGGAATGGTCGATCCTGCCATAATGATGTCAGGGCCCGCTGTATTGACCCTCTTAGTAAACGTTGCTGCTTGGGTCTTTGCCGCATTGAACTGGACCAAATTTCGGTCGCCCCAAGTTTGTACTTTCTCCAGGTCTTGATTAATTGCTGTAATCTGCTCCTGTCTGCGGTGATGAGTCTCAGTCGCTGGTAAGGGTTTTTCTGATCTAAAGTGGGAGACAAGGGTACTGTCATCTGCAAAACTGTAAACAGGATTATTCGTTTCGATCAGCAGGTCATTAATATAGATGAGGAACAGAGTTGGTGAAAGTATTGCGCCCTGAAGCACGCCCGCGTTGATGATGAATGTGTCCGAGATGTGTCCATCGACTGCAACGTGTAGGGATCGGCTCTTAATGAAACTGGCCAGCCAGCTGCAGAGAGAGGCGGGCAGTCCCAAGGACGGCAGTTTGTTGAGCAGTCCGTCATGCCAAACTCTGTCGAATGCCTTTGAAATATCCAACGCAATCGCTCGAGACTCTCCGTAGTTTTCAATTGCCCTACTCCATATAATATGAGTGACATATGCCAAAATATCTCCTGTCGATCTCTCTTTGCGAAAGCCGTATTGATTATCGCTGATTATTCTGTTGTTCTCGAGGTATTTGAGTAGTTGCTGATTGACTACACGTTCCATGACTTTGGAGATTATTGGAAGCAAGGCAATTGGGCGATAGTTTGAGGGCGTGGTTTTCTTGCCTTTTTTTGGAACAGGTTGCACTCGAGCGACTTTCCAAGAGGATGGGTAAATCCCTTTTCTGTAAGAAAGAGAAAAAAGCCTGGAAAAAACAGGTGTTAGTTCGTTGGCGCAGTTCTTTAGCACGATGGCAGGTATTCCGTCCGGTCCTGATGCCTTTTGCGTATCTAGTTCTTCAAGGATTTTGCGAATATCACGGTGAGAAAACTTGACTTCTGCCATGGTAGTGTTGATGTTCGGTATGGTGGGGAGAGTCTTGCCTTGGGGCACGTCTAAGGTAGAGTGCGATGAAAACATTTTGGCGAGCATGTTTGCTTTTTCCTTGGCTGTAGTCGCCGTGATGCCACGTTCGTCCGTCAAAGGCGGGAGAGACGTTTTTGTAAAGTTGTTACTTACTACCTTTGCTACCGACCAGAAATTCCTGGAACCACTGGGGCATTGCAAAAGTTTATTCCTGATCCTTTGATTGTGTTTGTCCTTAGTTTCTTCGATCACACGCTTGCACTCGTTTCTCGCTTCGATAAAATAATTGCGATTTTCAGCGGTCTGATTTTGCTGCCAGTACTTATAGGCTTGTTGTTTCCTTCCTACAGCTCTTTCGCATCTTTTGTCGAACCAGGGCTTTCCTTTTGATGGTAACTTGATGGAATTTGGGATGTATGCTTCCATTCCTGAGGAGATTACTTGCATGATCTCTTCGCAGCAGTCTGACGGGTCGTCAGTGGCAAAGCAGACGTCGAGCCAAGGAAAATCTAGGTAGAACTGTCTTAGATCGTCCCAGTTTGCAGAATTGTAATGCCAGATTTTGCGAGGCAATGGTGGATCCTTCTCTATGGGTGGCAATTCACAAACCGTTGTAATAAGTTTGTGGTCGGAAGTACCTAATGGCGGACCAACTGTAACCTTGTACTGGTCAGGATTGGTGGTCAGAAAAAGATCCAGGAGGGCGGCGAATTCGCCCCTCTCTGAGATTCGAGTTGGTTCGTCTACAAGTTGAGTAAGCCCGCAGCTGATGGCAAATGCTTCAGCTTCTCTACCTTCGTTGTAGGTCTTGTTGTGATGTTTGAGCCAGTTGGTGTTGTGGGCATTGAAGTCTCCCAGAACGATTTTTTCTGAACTGGGGTGATCGACCTGTATTGAGTCAAAAGTGGTAGCTAGTGTTGTGAAAAAGCTTTGGTAGGCTCTATCGCTCGGAGGGCGATAGAGACAACATATAAACTTGGTTAATCCCTTGGCGGTGAACTTGAGCCACATGACGTCAAGGTTGTTCGGTTCGAGTGTTTCCTCGCGGTGACATGAAAGGTCGCTTCGGACAAAAAGGCATATTCCGAACTTATATCTAAATCGGGTATGTAAGTCGTAACCAGGATAGAGGTAGTTCACTGTTGTTGTTGTAGAACATACTTGTGTTTCTGTAAGGGCTAATATGTGTGGTCTATTTGCTTGTAGATGTTGGTGTACCGAATTTATATTTGTATTTAGGCCTCTTATGTTGCAGAAATCTATTCTAAATTGGTTCGGTATCTTTGCTGTCTGTGAAATGCGGAATGAAGGGCTCCCAGGGCCACCCAGCGCCCGGAGATCCGAATGGCCGGGGAGTTTACTTCCGGAATTCCGGTGGGGACGGGTCTTGTTTAAATCGGTTACAGTGGGAGGAATTGATGTCAGGGACTTCTCCCCGATGACCAGAAGGTGGCGACGAGTCTCTTGTTTACATCGGTTAAATCGCTGCATGGATCGTACATACGAATTGTGAATTTCTCCAGTGTGCGCGTCAGTTCGCTCTTCGGTGCCGGGTGGACGAGACAAACACTGAAAGCTCACGTTATCTCAGGGTTTTTCCATGCAGACCAGGTACTCTTTTTACCTAAAGAAATAAAATAATTATTATGAATTATAGTATTAACTTCTAACAAGTCGTGCGCACCCTCGAAAAAGGACGTTGAGTCACATCCTGTCAAGCTGTGCCAGCTACGCAACGCAACTGCTTTTTCTCGGCCAAGTGCTTCCGCGATCTTGTGAATGAAAAGGTACCGTCTTTTTAAACCACTACCAAATAAAACCCACAACTCTTTCAGGCCATGATCTTGAAGCTCGTGAAAATGAGATTTTCCGATAACAACACTGTTTCGGAACAGCGACTAAAAGAACTGAATTTATTCCCTGGGCAACCATATCTCTCACATGAAGAAGTATTCTCCCATCAGCATCTTCCATTTGAGAGATATCAACACCGTGTAACTCGAAAGAAGATTCCGGTTACGATATTATATTTGTATGAACATTTGTCACAACTTGAAATTGTCCTCGACGTAGCCAGGTTTTGTGCAAGAAAACTAAAGAGTTCCGTTTTATTTGCCGATTTTTTTAAATACTCCTCCCAGTTTTCTGCAAGAATTCCTAGAACAAATAATAGCAAGTACTAGTGACAAAGAGCTGTTAAATTTTGAGATAGTACACCGATACTTTTACCGTGTTCAGGAATATTCTTCTTCCAGCATCTCTTCTGTCACGAGTGGGCTCTTTTATAATTGCCTTGGAATAGAGGTCCCAGGCCACATCAATTCTGAGAACACCAACACCGTTGGCTATTTTTGTAAGGATACGGGCCAACTGTTTGTTGCTGTATTCGGATATATTTTTGGAGTGGTTTGACTAGGTTAACAAGTCCTGCGCCATCGACTAGTCCTTGACACTGTGTTGGACATTCGGATGATGGCAGATGTTTCTCAAAAATGCCAAATAAATCCGATTTGTTTCCAAGACGAACCATACCATATAAGGACACCGCAGTACTTTTGATTTTCATATTTAAAGAATTCAGTTAAGTCTAAATCTCGAGCTGTGCTGACAATAAAATGTCCCATGAATAACTGCATATCTGATTTGAGAAAACGTAAGCCTTAGTTTTTTGGCATATCTTATTAAATTTATGATCTTACAACACAATGACAAACCAGTGACTGGGATTTTGTGCAGAAATGCGTTGAATTTTTGAAAAGGGGGTAAAGGGGGTGCGCCACAACCCCCCTAAGGGAAATTTTTTTGGGTGCTTCGGGCCAAAATGACCAATTGGGTCTAAAGTGCGTTGTTCTGTTGTTTCGATGTACCGCTTCCACTACCTCCAGGGAAGGCTCTAATGTACTAACTCCGACAAAAACCGTTGTGTCATCAGCAAAGAGTGTATACTTAGATATAGGATCAGTGTTTGGTAGATCATTAACCTAAATTAGAAATTGTATAGGACCAAAGGCAGAACCTTGGGGAACTCCAATAGTAATTTCACGCTTTGCCGATGTCACCCCTGAATACCGTATAGCCTGACATCTACCCTACAAATAAGACTTCAACAAGTTAAGACTTTTAGGACAAAACCTATATGCCTTAAGCATCCGAAGGAGAATTCCATGGCCATCACAGTCGAAGGCCTTACCAGAGACAACGGTCTCTGGCCTTACTAAGGTCACAAAACAAAACTGTGTTATACTGTAGGTCATGAAATGAATTAAGGATATCCGAAACTAGATCAAGGATATCCAGGACTATGTTTTGTCTTTTCTAGACCCAAACTGACATTTGGCAAAGAAACCATTTATTTAAAAAAATTGCACAATTTGACTCGCCATACATTTTCCCAATATTTTGGATATAATAATTGGAAGTAGCGATAATTTTCTGGCAAATCATGATTTCCCTTTTTAAACAAAGGCACTACCAACGCTCTTTTTAAACCGGTTGGAAAAATATTTTCTCTGGAACATAAATTAATAAGTTTGGTGAAGAGGACTAAAGTTACATTTTTAATGGTTTTAATCACTTTCACATTCAAACCGTACGCATTTATACATTCCGTGCCGGTGCCATACAAAATATAGCACCTCGGTGTTGTTATTGGTCAAACCATTCAAAATTTAAACTTCTATCCAATCAACGCGCGGGTGCGATAATCGTGTACGGAATGTAATTCGGTGCCAAATTCATGTACGGAATGTAATAAATACTTTTGTAGTATAAGTATTTCCCGAAGGCTTCAAAGAGTACGGTAGAAGTTTGGAAAGGATGAGAGGTGTCTTTTAAAGACAAGCGTCTTCAAACAGCGGTTTGTAGTTAGTACTGTTAACTTCACGCACGGCCCTTCGCTCGCTCCGGGGTGCAATCAAACAAAACTAACCCAAACTAACCCAAACTACCCCAAATTTAAAAAAAGAAACAAACATAACCTTAAAAAAAATTATAAAAACGCTTGCCACTGACGGGAATCGAACTCGGAGGCAAACCGAAGCATCGTATCAGAAGGACAGCATCTAACTACTGCCGCCACCAGGCTTGTTAAAAATGATCCACCGGACCGCAAAGACATGCTGCTCAATAAACTGTTATTAAATTCCGTAAGTGCATATGGCACCGATTTACATTCCCTACACGCATATAGCACTCGAAGTTTGATTGGTTGAAATTTTAAATCCAACCAATGGGATAGTGCTAGGTGCCGTATACATGTACGGAATGTATAAATGCAAACCGTACATGCCGCATCTGGAATATTTTTACAAGCGCTTGGGCTATATCAAGAAAAAGCTATTAAACTCATTGGAAGTTAGTTTGTCAGTAGGAGAAGTTTTTTTAGAGTTACTTCTGTTTATTAATAATTTGCCACATACATTTGCTAGAATTACCAGAAGAACGAACGAAGTTGTCATTTGCTGCAATCTTGACTCTGCGAATTGCTTCCCTGTATGCCTTTTTTATTGGATATATTGCTTTTTGGTATTGAAGTAATTATACTGTATACTAAGCGCACCAAACCACAGTAATTGTTCCCTTATAGCTCTTAGTTCATCATTGAACCAACTAATGCTCGATTAGCCTGAATGCACAACATATTGTTTCTCTGAAAAAGATCTCAAAAAGACTTGTTCCAGGACATCCATGAACCTATCAAATTTGTCGTCAATATTAATATTAATATTAGCTGCCACTAAAAAATCCCAAGAAACCTCTGCTACTATATTATGAAACACAATAACTCTCTGAGTTTGGTCTACATACCGTATTGTCTAGAAACCTTTCTCTTAAAGACGTACTGAAAATTCAACTGTCTGAGCCATGTGGTCAGCACTCACGAAGATGTTATCCAAGCAAGCCACATGCCTGGTTGTTTGTATCATACCAAAGCCTGGCAAGGTGTCACACAACTGAGCTGTACTTACCTCAGCAGTGCCAAAATGAGCATTAAAGTCCCCAGCCAAAACAACTATTCTGTCGGTACCCAGTGCATCAAGAACGTGTCAAAGAGCCGACGGGGACCTATACATAGTTAAAACATACATTTTAAAATTTTTGACAAAAACACAGGAATACTCTACATTTTTCTATATTATAATTTTCATAAAAGGTCTTACCCTCCGTCTCTAAGCTACCTCGAACATATATGGCCGTAGCACCTCCTAACGAATCTTTTTTAGCCGAATATCCCTATTCCATCAATCTGAAATATGCAAATTTCAGATTCCAGCATCCAATGCCCTGTAACAAACAGTATGTCTATGTTTTTATCGATGATAAACGCCTCCAGCTGCAACACTTTATTTCTTAAGGACCTCACATTAACATGCAGGATTTTTACACGTTTTCTTGTACTTTCCACTTCATGCCCGGACGTAACTGAGACTTTTGGTTGTTCACCTCTCTCTGGCGTTGCAGATTTAAATAACGATTCACCAGGGTCCCTTTTGGCCATAGGTCTGCGTTCAGGTATTGTTCTCGGCCCGGATACTGAACAGCAAGTTACGAACTGCGATACTTTTCTTTTTTGTCTTCATTTTCGCGCAACTGCATGCTTTTAGATTTTTACCCGCCAGATACTCGATGCCTTGCCATCCTTGGAGCTCTTTTGAAAGTTTCGATGTCATCGCTAGAGCCTTTTAGAGGCTCTGGGCGATTTTTTATAGTTGGCCGTTTGTAAGAAACTTTTTTCCACTCTTCTTCGTTGTCTTCGCTGTCAGGATATTTGACATTGTTTGTTGTTCATTCAAGGGATTTTCAGACTTGGATAGAGGAAACCCCGATTGCAGTATCGATGACGTCATTGTTATGACTCGGCTGACTGGCAGGATGTGCTTCCGATACGGCCTGCAATTTCGGTGTTGGTGGTGGAGCAACAGCACGCTTATGCTTAGATAGATATCTGTAGCAATTGACCATCACTAGAGTTATCGGTATCGCCATAATGTTTTTTTGCCTTGTTTTGTTTGTTTCTGTTTGTTTATCATTTTTTTGTACATATTGAGCTTTGATTTTCTGAAATTTTTCTTTCAGAGCACACACTTTGTCTCTCAAAAGGGTGTTATTTTCCTCCAAAACAGGGTTCTTGCTTTTTATTTTCCTTACCAGTGTTTTCAGGTATAGAATTTCTCTTTCCTTTTCTCTTGAGGTTATGTCACCATGCTCCTCGCATATTAATCGAGTTTTATCTATGATTCTGACTTTTTCTGACCACTCGCTCCAGCGCACGATTTATGGAACATTTTCCCGCAACACTGTACACACAATACTACATATTTTCTTTTTAAAACACGTAAAATTTAATTTTTCTAGCTCATTCAACTAATGCTTTCTCCTTAGCGGTAGCAATCGGCAAATCACGTTCCCTAAAATGTCCGTAATGTACCGGCACGCCGCGCCGTTAAATGCTCTGTAAGGACAAAAAATATTTGTCCACTAAAGATATCCCTTTCTAAGCTCTTACAAAATGCAGTAAACATGAGAGACCCATGAACACGTCACTAGATAAAAAAATCCCACGATCACAAACAATATTAATCTCTAGCCAAAATCCTTTCCAGCCTCATTTACTTACAGAGTCGCCTATCGTACGTTTTGAATGCTTCCGATTTTAACTCAGTATTTGTAATAAATTGTTGCTTACATATTTAAATCTTAGAAGTCCGTTTGATTTTTGAGTTTTGCCCTAATCTTGGATTTGAACCAGCTTCCCGACATCTACTATTGTTTCAACAATAGGCCGCCAAGACTGCATCCAAAACTACTTTCGCAAGCTCCATTTTTCGTAATTTGCTGAATTTATTCTGTATAGATTCGGCCATATAAAATCAAACCCAGACACCAAGCACCAAACCAAAGAATAAATAAAAACATAAACGTAAATAAACAAGCCAACAGAGAAATTGTGGTCATTTATCAGCTGTCATCCTACAAAAAATATACTAAGCTGGGGTTTGAACCCTCGGCAAAATGTACTCCACCATAGTTTTATCCACAATAACGAAAAAAAATCATTGCACTCAACGCGCGTTTCAAACTACGTTAGCATCATCAGGGGATATTAAAAGTGATTTTAACATGGTTAGCGAAACGCGCGTAGAGTACAAAAATTCTGTTTCGGTATTGTAGACAAAACTATAGAAGTTATTATTTACTTAGTACAATTTGAAAGCTAAAGAACTTATTTTTTAATAATATGACTGGTCGTAGAAATTATAACATGTGATGGTGTCTTATAATTTGAATTAGAATCACCACAGATAATCGTAGTTTTTACGATGCTGCCCAAATTCTTGAATGAATTGTGTGTAACTAAACAACAAAAAAATTCTTCCAAAGCTAGTTTTTATAAATTTGTAATGCATATTTCTTCTTAATATATTATTTTTTAAATTCTATGATTTGTATTCTTTATTTAACTTTCAATGTAAAAAATTGCTAATATAATTACACTGATTTTGTTTTTTGCCTGTTAATTTTGTAGTGCAGAAAAATTTGCGAAGACACACGACATCCCTAAATTCTATGAGGGATATATAAACTTGGCTAAAGATGCAAATGTGCAAGTGGTCTACATTGGAGTATTAAATCCACAACATTATGAAGTTGCCTCATTAATGTTACAAAATGGAAAACACGTTCTTTGTGAAAAACCCTTTACGTTAAATGAAAAGCAAACGCGTAAAGTTATTGATTTGGCTAGAAGTAAAAATCTTTTTGTTATGGAAGCTGTTTGGTCCAGATTTTTCCCAGTATACCAGGAAGTCAGAGAATTGATGAACTCCGGAGCGATCGGAGAGGTAGGTGCATGAATATATCGAATATATTGACAATAGTAATTAGTTTATAAAGTGAAATATATTAAAGTGAGATGTAAAATACTTACAAAGGAAGACGAATTCTTAAGTATTGCACATATTTATTAAATTAATTTGTTACGCCACTTCATATACTCTGTGTACCTATATACTACAACAGAGTTTTATCCACAATACCGAAACATAATTTTTCTACTTGCGTGCGGAAAAGTTCACTTTTCCGCACTCAATTTGGTTAGAAAGTGCCACTTTTCCGCACTAGTGCGGAAAAGTACTTTTCCGCACTACTTTTCCGCACTAGTTCGGAAAAGTATAAATATCAAAAAAAGTATACAAATTTGTCACACAGTAACTTCTATATTAATAATACCAAATTTAGGGGAACGCGTCATGTTCGTTATAACAAAGCGGAAAACTAATTATAATTATTAAAGAATTATTATACAAAAGAAATATACCTACAAATTTGGGACACCCAATATCATAAATATCAATAACTGCTATTAACAATAACATAACAATTAGTAGGCCACGTCAGTGTCAGTTATAACAATTAGCGTATATGTCAAATTTTGCTTTTATCGCCCTGCCAACTTACTGTCAACAATTCGAATAAATTAAAAACGTCAACTTAAAGCAAGACGCGTTTATGATATTGTGATCCAAAAAAACTAATAGCATCAGCGATCAACTTACAGAATGCATCAAATTGCCAATTTACTATTAATATTAATCATAAGTAGTAGAATAGATTGTAGTTTCTCTTTATGCTTTAATAAAAATTACTAAAATTACAATATGTTGTTTCTTTATTTTTACATGTTCTTTCCGCACGCAAGTAGAAAAAATAGCGTTCCTAACTCGTGCGGAAAGTGTCTTTTCCTGACTTGATTGCTTGGCCGAACTCCGCTACGCGTCGTTCGGCCAACTGCAATCGCGTGCGGAAAAGTGGCACTTTCCGCACTAGTTAGGAAATATACTATTTTGCACTCGACGCGCGTTTCGCTAACCATATTAGCATCATGAGGAGATGATTAAAACTCGTGTATCTTGTCAGTTTTAATCATCTCCTGATTATGCTAACATGGTTAAGCCGGCGCCACACGGTGTGGCAAAGGTTGGAGCCAACGTTTGATACAATGTTGGAGCCAAGCTTAAACTCAAAATCAGCAACTAGCATTTGGTAAATTGCTTCTGCCCCACACACGAGGTGAACGTTGGATCTACCATTGGAAGCCAACATTCTGGATTACTTGTCGCCATTTTCACGTGCATTTTATGCAGATTTTAGTTCTGCCGGTTCAATTTTGATGTTTTAAACTGTGGCACCGACCTTTTTGAATTGCATCTTTTCCTTTTTGAAAATACTTGAAATTTGCCTTAATTTGATTTGTCCTGGATTTGTTAAAAAAAAAAGAGAAAATGAACGACACTGTACCGGCTGGCATTGCTGCTGGTATCGTGGTTTTGTCTTGTGGAAAATTACAACAAAAAAGACAGTTTTATATCAATATTATATCAATAATATTTAACTATCGGTAGACATGAACCACTCGTGTAGCCGTTCATCGAATGTTCCAATGAAGCATCTTTGACGCAGGTCAAAAATACCGACACTTGGCCGAACGTCTCCAGTGTCCAGCGTTGGACGAATCAAATTCTATGTTGCACGGCCACATGATGCTACAAATGTCGATGTGGCCACCGTTGGAAGGCATTTGACACACCGTGTGACGCCGGCTGCGAAACGCGCACCGAGTGCCGAGATCATTTTGCATATCTGTCAATGTCATGGTGGGAATTTGGAAAAAACCGATATGAAACGGTGAAAAGTCGAAAAAAATAGTTTGAAATAACTGATTAGAATTATTCTAGACCCGTATGCATATTTACACATCCTCACATACGACGGCACCAGGGTGCTGAAATCGGTTAGGGTTTGTAAGCGTTTGTAGCACTACAAAAGCTCACTGTTTGAGCACCTAATCTCGCCATGTCTTTACGGTGCAATCAATTTGCGGTAAGAGCTCTCGTGGTCTTGAGGTTTAGATGGCTGGGTCTCACCTGGACGGCCCGGGTTGCTTTTTTTTAGGTTAAGTTTCGAAACAGTTTTTTTCTTGATTTTGGGTATGTCTTGGGTTAGCACCTGGTTAGTTTCTTTTTCTTGAGCCCCCGTAGCGAGCGAAGCGAGCGGAGGGCCATGCGAAAAGCGAAATATTATATAACAGCGTATTCCAGGTGCCCAAACCAGTGAGCTTTTGTAGCGCTACAAACGTTTACAAAACCTAACCGATTTCAGCACCCTGGTGCCTATGATAGCCAGTTACGTAGGTGCCGAAATCAGTGAGCTTTTGTAGCGTAATTATTGTTTACAAAGGCTCACAGTTTTCAGCACCCTGGTGCCATCGTATGTTAGGATGTGTAAATATGCGACCCGTATACAAAATGAAGTGAAGGTTCCAACAAAGAAAACGTTTCATATTTTCCGAAATAGCTATGTCGGAAAATATGAAACGTTTTCTTACATTACATACAGCTGTATGTGGAACAATATTGTACAAGTTTTGCCAATGAAGTAGTTCAAATACGAGGATATTCATCGCTTAACAGTAAAAGAATTGAAAATGTTACATTATAACAATTTCTAGAGCATTGTACATTGAATGTTGTTAGGTTTTCAACAATTTTATTGCAATATTACATTTTATAAGAACCGGGTATTGTCAGTTTTTAGCAAATATTTCACAAACCTTTTAAAATTAATTAACTATGATGATATAAATTTTAAGAAATTTATTTCGAAAAATAATGGACTCTGTACATGGTGTTCATTAAATTTAAACCCCTATCTAAAGTGCAAACCATAAGAGGTAGAAAAAAAGGTGTGTGCTTAAAACCGCACGACAGAAGTGAAAACTTCAGCAGAATGATATTAAAAAGTATATAAAATTAAAAACAGTCCACACACGGTAGAAGTGAAACCTTCATAAAACTAAACCAAGCGGTTACCCATCCAAGTACTAACCACGCCCGATGTTGCTTAACTTTAGTGATCTGTCAAAAACAAACAAATGAACATCAACTTAGTTATTTTACATGGAACATTTTTAGTGGAACGTGGAACGATAGATGTTTTTTCCTGATTTTAAAAATATATGGTGTGCTAATATATGCTTCAAGAGGTTTGAATATATTCATGATTCAAGTTTTTTAAAATATCAGAATGCCTACTTACTTAACACTTCTGGAGTGGGCTGGAAAAGAAAAATGCCATCAACTCTGTCACTTGCATGCTTACTTAAAACATGTGGAGTATTTTGGAAAAGAATGTTGTGACATTTCTTGTAATACTTCAAGACTAAACAAATCTAATTTTCAATGCAAGAAATGTAATCGTATTTTTTTGTTTTCTGATGCACTCCAGATGTTTTGTGAAAGTAGGTATTTGGATATTTTCAAAGACTGAATCGTGAATATATGTATACTTGAAACTTGGACTTGAACAGGACAATTGAAAATCTAAGTTAGACATTACAGTACCTACCTGCCAGATCTAGGACCACTTGCTCATCCACTTGATATACCATAGCACACCCTTCTATCTTTTTATAGAATGTAACTTTATGCATTATATAATCTGCATTGCTTTTTCAAATAATCAAAATATCTATATTTTTAAACCACCCCATAATATATTGAAACTAAGATTTGGTCATAAACCTACAAATATTACCAACCTCTCAACCAAATTTCAATGTCTTAGTCTCACAAAGTAAAAAAAGCATTTTTAAGAGGTGTTTTAAAAAAAAAATAATTCAATTTTTCTCTCGAAAACGGCAACAGATGGGTACCTATAACAAATTGTTAAAGAAAGTTGCTAAGAATTTGATAGGGATTCTAAAAATAATATATACTTGGAGTTCCATTTAAAATATTACAGTTGCTAATACTTTTTAGTAGCGACAGCAACATCGAAAATATTTTAGCAAGGTGTCCTTTTATGTAAATACCCTGTATATATTTAAATTGAGTAAATGAAATACTTAGTACTTTCTTTGGCTTCAATCAAAATATTTCAAATTTTATCCTGTATAAAAATGTTAATATTAAATTAAACGCCTTTCTAGGTTAAATATGCCTCAGTCACTTTGGGTTTTCCCATAAACCAAGACCGAGTAAAACAGAAAGATCTGTCAGGCAGTGCCATTTTGGATATTGGGGTATATATTTTACAATTCCAGCAATTTGTGTATAGAGGATTGAAGCCAGAAAAGCTGGTCTCTACGGGACACCTTAACGAAGAGGGAGTGGATATTATTGCTTCTGCCATTTTTACATATCCAGACAAGAAAACTGCCGTTGTCAGTTGTAACGCAACTGTAGAGTTGCCAAATGAAGGTAGATTTTTAAAACTATTATAAGTGATGTTTTAAGGTCACAATTAGAAGATCTCATGTTATTAATAATTAGAGCCCAATGACTAACTAAAGATGCAAGCCAGTGACTTGACTGCAATGCAATATACGCCGAGGTTTCTTTCTCTTTTCTCTTTAATCGGAGTGGCGTACCGGTTTTAATCCATATGGAAATTTGTTACTATGAAATTTCTCATGTTTGGTGTTTAAAATTTATTAATAAAATCAAATAATATACTTATACAGGGTGTACATTAAATCATGTTCACAAATTCAGGAGCGTATTTTCGGTAGTATAGTGGTCAGTATGCCCACCTATCACGCGGGAGACCCGGGTTCGATTCCCGGCCGGAGAGCCGCAAAAGTAGTTCTACAATAACGACCGTGGAAGTACTACTGCGTTGTCAAAAAGTGTCGTGAACTGCACCAAGTGTGCATGTTTCGATACTTGGACAACGTTGACGGTATAAGCCATATAACAGGGCACTGACTGTATCCTCACAGGTATATTATAGGCCTTAGCCTTTCGTCGCTTGTGGCACACACATAAAAAATAAAAAAAATAAAATAAATTCATATCAATAAAAGTTGAACATTGTTTCTCAATCAAAATACCTACTGTTTAAAAGAAAAACAAATATTTAGAAATTCTAGCTTTACAGATTTTCTTAGCAGGTCATCACAATTTTGTAATAAGGCTTTTTTGCTGTGTTAATAGTAACCTTAACAGCGGTTAATTATCCTTCGCATCTCCGCCGTCCTTCATTACACTTTGTAGTATACAATTTTATCCCAACCGGTACAAGTTTTAAAGAAGTCATCAAAAAACATGATGATTCAGCCGTCCCAGGCCCGGCCGCTCGAGTTCGTCCCCTCTTGCGTCATTACAATTTTGTACCGATCGGTGACAAGTCGTAAATCGGTTCTTTCTTTTGGTTTTAAGAAGAAAAATGCCTAAAAATCGCATTTCAAGGCAGTGAAAGTGTTAGTGATACGTCTTGCTCGCAAAGGAGGCGAAAAAAGAGGGCAATATTCATCGTAAAAAGCGAATCAGGGGGTGAGTCCATATAAGATGATATGCCAAAATTTCAAATATACCTAAATTCCTGGTTATCTTAAATATATAAAACCAGAAACTATCTCTCGTATAAAAGCAAACTAAATGTGTATAATACTCAACTGTAGTATTATGAATAAATATGACACTTGTAACCCTTAATTTTTTACTTAATAAAATTAAAATGAAAAACACTCTCAAACTTCTAAAACTAACTATATTAGAGTAAAATAGAGTGCGAACGGGTTACAGTCAAAAATGCGAATGAATCAGTACAAGAAAATGATATACATATTTAACCTCTCGTCAACGAGGCAGACGCTATCTTATCAAAATTAAATGTGCTGACTGCGATTTTAATTATACTAGCAAACTGTTATTTATATACGAGAGCATGACAAAACATTGTTACATTTATTAGTGTTTTACATAGAGTAAAACGTTTATACCATATAAAGATGAATATAAAAAATAGAAACAAAATGTTTATAATGCCTTCGTATTATCACGTTTTCGATATTTGATCCCCGTGTGGGGCACATGTGGGTTTATAAACTACAATTCGATGCAAATATTGCAAAACAAAATACTAAAAGTTATATTTAATTATGATCCACTGACTCATACTGTAGATCTATATGAGAATTTAAGAGTATGGTAATTACATAAGGTATTAAAATTTGAACAGAATAAACTTATCTACAGGACAATAAATAAAACTCAAAAATCAGATATTAGCATAATATTTTCAAGGGATATTCATAGCCACAATACTAGAGTTTATAGGAAATCGTACTGTTATTATTAAAATGCAATTATCCTTAATACCAGTGTTCAAAAACACTATCTAGGGGAATAAGGACTATGTATATTGTAATTATTGTTATTACTGTAATAAAAAATTTTGAGTAAGTCGAAGAGTGCCCTTTTCTCACGAAATTAACCCCTAATAACTAGCCACAAAGGCAAGCTGACTCATAATTTACCAGCGACTAAATCACAAGTTGGGTATTATTATGACATTGTATGGCCCTCCGCTCGCTACGGGGGCTCAATCAACAAGAACTAACCAAGTGCTAACCAAAACTAACCCAAAATTAAGAAAAAAAGGTAAATTAATAGAAATTTTGCAACTTAGGATTTAGCCACTCGTCATAAATTTATCGGAATGTTATCGTTCGGCTTTGTCGAATCGATGTAATGCCGGAACGCATTATTTGTAAACAATTCGTGTGGAATGAGCCGGCCGGTGAGGAAAAAATTGGAGTAAACATTGCTTGCAGGAGATGTTAATAAATAATAATAATACCTATTTACAAGTTCGCATTTGCAGATGCGAAGAGCTTTAACTAAAATTGGCCTTCACATTTGCAGATGTGAAGGGCCCCAACAGCCTCCACCCCAGGTATATTATGTTAGAGGCACACTATATCCCTACATTTGCCGATGTAAAGGATATATGTACCGACAAAAATAAAACGGTATAGTGCTACTTATTTGCAGATACATAAACAAATAACCACTATACTATTGCAACCCTCTTACATAAGAAGACAATTTCTCATGCAAGTTCTTGTATATGGTTCCTCATGTCCCCTTTTCCTTACGTTACAGAAATTGCAGTATTTGCAGATACTGTAAATATGCTAAAAAATCGTTGCATTTGCAGATGCAGTCGATAGCATAACCAGGGTTAAGCAGCACGCAAAAGGTGAAGGTTCGTTGTATTAGCAGATACAATCGATCGTACCCTCCACTGTCTGCAAGTGCAGTTGCAGGTAGTGAACATATTCATGAAGCTATTTTTCTGTTCAAAAACAGAAATTACAGTATTGCAGATACTCTAAATAATATGCTAATAGATCGTTGCATTTGCAGATGCAATCGATACCATAAGTAGCAAAACCAAGGAAATTCTTTTGCATTTGCAGATGCATTAGAAGATCCTCTCATGCTAGCTGAGGAAGTAACTCATTCGAATCGAGACTTAGCAACATCAGAAACAACTACATACCCAGATACTTTTTAGATGGAACAATTACTTATTAAAGGGACTAAATAAGAAAAAAAACAGAATGAGAGAGAAGTATCCGCTAACTGCAATGTCCTCAGATCACCAAAATTAAATCTTGAAGTAGAAACTGTACTAAATTCTGCAACTGTATGCCAAAACAACTACTTGTATCAATTACAGGAACAACTAGTCCGTGGGTTTTTAGCCTTCATTTTCAATAATTTAATTAGCCAACCGTCTGAAATAATATTATACGTTTAAAATTGGCAGAAATTAAATATAAACAGTTCAACAATAGCGTGGGTACAAGGTTATAAAATCCCCTTCAACGACACCACTCCAGATTAGCAAAGTACGTTGCGACATTAAGAACTGTGAAATCGCCAAGTATCAATCGGCGATTAATGAACTTTTAAAAATCGGGGCTGTCGAGGAATGTAAATCGGTGGATGGCGAATTCTTATCGCCGTACTTAAATGCCAACTTAAATAGGTATATGACAGCATCCCATTTTAAACTCGAAGACTACAGGATGGCACAAAATTTAATTTCAAAATACGCATTCTCGGGAAAATTGATCTTAAAGATCCATATTTCCTTATTCCTATCCACAGTAGTCATAGAAAGTTTTTAAGGTTCGATTTTTGCATCGTACTATACCAGTTTAATTGCGTTCCATCTGGTTTATGTACAGTTCCATATCTTTTCACAAAACTTCTGAAACCAGTTGTAAGATATGTAAAATTAAAGGGTATAAAAACTGTACTCTATTTAGACGATTGGCTAGTTATTGGTAATTCAAAAGAGAATTGCTTAAAAGTATAAATAAAATTACACAAACATTACAAGATTTAAGATTTATAATTAATTCCGACAAAAGCGTAGTTATTCCCGCGCAATAATGCCCAGTTTTAGGGTTTAATTATAATACAACTAACATGACAATAGCCTTAACTCAAGAGAAAAGGGAAATAATTTATAAAGATATACAAAACATTAGGAAAAAGAATAACTGTAAAATCAGATTAATTGCACAACTCGTCGGAAAACTAGTTGCTGCTTGGCCAGCTGTACGGTATGGCTGGTCACACATAAAATCTTTAAAGAGGAAAAATATCTTGGCATTAAAATTAAACAATAGGAAATATGACTCAAAGATTAAGATAACTTTCACTATGGAAGAAGATATGAATTTATGGTTAAAAAACTTAATGATGTCTGTTCAACGTTTTTCTGAACATAAATTTTCTTCAGAAATAGTTTCAGACGACTCATGAACCGATTGGGGCGTTTTCTGCACTGGGCAAAATCACAAGGGTTTTTGGAACGGAAAAGACTGTGGTATTCACATAAACATCCTAGAACTTAAAGCAGCCTTTTTCGGCTTAAAATAAAAAAAAAAACTCAAAGTGCCATATTCATAATGCAACGGCCATCAAAATGGGCAGTGTAGGATTCAATAAATTAAATATTATAACAAAAGCTATTTCGAAATTGAGGTGTGAAGGCAAAAACATCTATACTTACGCTTCATAAATCAAAAGACAACAAGGAAGCTGATCTAGAGTCTAGGCGAAATTCTATGGAACCAGAGAGCTTTTCTACAACAAAGCGTATGTAATGAAGCGATAAAAGTGATTATTTCTTCATTGACTGATAGCACCGTTAAACAATACGGAAATACTTACAATAAATGGGGGAATTTCTGGTTTTGTAAGCACCAACAAATATATAACAATAACCGTAAACTTATTCTTGAGTTCCTAAACATTGAATTGTCTTCGGGGTCATCCTATTTTACCATGAACTCACACAAATCTGCGCTTTCTCTAATATTGGATATTAAAAAAAAAGAAATTTGATATTACCTTATTTTATTAATCAACCTGAACTATGTATAGCCACACTGTTAGAGACTTACATAGAACCGCACAAAAGGAAAAAAGGTGTTACCAGTCAATAAAAGGTGAATAGGTCGTTGTATTAGGAGGTACAATCGATCGTACCCTCCACTGTTCGTAATTGCAGTTGCAGGTAGTGAACATACCTACTTTTCTGTTCAAAACAGAAATTACAGAATTCATAGATACGGTAAATATGCTAATAGATCGTTGCATTTGCAGATGCAATCGATACCATAAATAACAAAACCTAAGAAAATTTAATACTCACTCACAAAAAGCCCTATCACCCAGCCAGCAGTCAAACCATTGGCAGATGAGTCAAGTCAATACTAAAAGCCAGTCGTATAACACGGAATTCTTTGGGGTACACAGCACGCGATACGTGGCAACTTCAGCAGCTCAAGAATGGGAGTTACCTTACAAACCATTCAGAAGACAGCTGGCTGGCCAGAAAAATCAAAAGTATTCTCAAAATTCTATAACAAACCTATCGCGGGTATTCCCACTGAATTTGCATATTGCTTATTGAACCATAATATCTAAGGAATCATATAAATATTAAGTTACAATTATAACTTACTTACCAACTTATTATCATATTACATAAGAATATTGGTATAGTATTAAAAATGAGTTAACAAATAAATTAATATCAGTTAAGCGTTAAACATGATATATGTACCTTCATATGTATACTATTAAATCTAATGTCTATAAATTTGGATTTTAGTTTATAAAAAGGGCCTTGCAAATCTAGGACTACAGAAAATCACAATTTTCAGTTAATGTAGATTACATCGCAAATACTTTAAACAGCTAGAAAGTGTAATGAAGGACGGCGGAGATGCGAAGGATAATTACAAGATCAATCGACTTACCTGTAAGGAAGATCGATCGGAATTATCCGAGCATCTCCGCCGTCCTTCATTACAAACCCACCCACTCTTTATCTTCTCCGTATCACCACAAATGAAATGTAATCAAAAATCTCAGGAACCAAAATTGTAATGACGCAACAGGGGACGAGCTCGAGCGGCCGGGTCTGGGACGGCTGAATCATCATGTTTTTTGATGACTTCTTTAAAACTTGTACCGGTTGGGATAAAATTGTATACTACCAAGTGTAATGAAGGACGGCGGAGATGCTCGGATAATTCCGATCGATCTTCCTTACAGGTAAGTCGATTGATCTTGTAATTTTCTATAATTTTTTTGATTATGCTATACTTGTCTATTAACGCCACTAATAAAGTAAACAATTGTATAATTAACTATGTAGGATATTAATATCGAACGTAGGTCGTGAAATTCCACCAATATTCGTAAATTTTAATACTAATCACAGAGTTCATTAGCGATATCATTTATACCTACAAATTAGCTCCAATCAGGATGGTATGTATTAAAACATTCCTCTGATAGTAAGTGCCTTCAACTTCAAATGCTTTTGACAAATCGCACACTATAATAGCACACGTTTTCTTCATTCAGCCGTCTATAAACCTCATTCAGAATCTCACACAATGCATTCTCTGTTAACAAATTCGCTTTAAAACTATGCTGGGAAGAAGCTAGTAAAACGTGTTTATCAAGAAAATTTATTAGCTTATTACATCAACATCTTCGCACACACACCGCTCGTCGAGCGCCATAGGATCTCCCTTTAGTGTGTGTGCCTCTACCATACAAAAAAACCTGGTTGCCTTTTCTAATACCTTTGTTACTGTATTTTTTAGTGATATAAGATGGAAATTTTCTTTATTATCGTGGCTATCCTTTTTGAAAACAAAGATGACATTGGAAAGCTTAAGTTTTATCAGGGATTGAAGAAATGATAAGTTAATCAAATAAATAATTGCTATTGGAGCCAAAGTAATTACTATTTTGCTTTTAAAGTAGGTTAAAGGCAGTTGATCTGGAACAGCTGAGTTTATATTTTTTAATAAAAATAGGATACATTTAATTTTAAATTTTGTTATGCGGAAGAACAAGAAATTGTTGTGTAGGTTCAGCAATAGGCAGAGACAGATCTGAAATAATTGCCTTGAATAGACAAGTTTATAAAAAAATCATTGAAAAGTATTGGTATTTCCGTTTTATTGGTACATATAACATTATTTGCAGTTATTTTCCATTCGTAATTTTTATATTAACTCCCTCTCCCGGTTTCTTACCTTTAGTATTTCCCATACAGCGTTTGGACGGTTTGGGATTTTACCTGCTCAAATCTTTTTTTTTGCTTTTTTTTACATATATTCTCGATCTAGACCATTACTCTGTACTGGCTTCTGCAAATTTCTGTCAACTACCGAATATGTAACTGGTAACTATAATTTTTCAATCGGATTTACCCTCTGATGGTACGGTGGTAATCGTACGACACGATGGCCGTGCAACTCAACAGCTCATCCAGCTTATATGCCACTGGAATACCGATACTTATGTTTCGTTAAGTTGTATCATTTTGATTTTGTTAGATTTAGGCCTGTAGGTACCATTTCGCTACAAAATTTGAAGTGTTCTACGTTTTTTGGGACGCAACATTTTGGTATGAGGCATTATCGTTGGCCAGTACTGAATTAGATTGCCCTTAATCGATTCTGAACCCATTTCATAGAACTCTGATAATTCATGTCATTATAAAGTCGCTTGTTTTACTTCCTAGAATGAAGCTTTCATTTACTTATTATGTGTTGTAAATTATACATTATCATTAAGTAAACACTTTTGGATAGATACTTGGGTGCTTGAGTGCTATTATAGCCGATGTCTGTCAGCATCATTGCAGTTTCCAGAATGTATAACGTGTTATTTATTGATATCTAATGGATTTTACCTGATCACAATATAAACCGTCGCTAATTCCTTTTCACCTCCATCGTGAACTATTATCAACCTTTCTTCTTTAGCTCTTTGATTCCTCCTCATATTAACATTTTTCGTGAATGTAGGCTACTGTATGTAGGTATACGTCTCGTCAGTCTATATACCTAAGACTATATGCCAGTATCGATTTTTTTTTTAAATTGAATTATTTTCAGACTATTAGCATAACGTTACATCAGTCTTCGTTAACTTTCTTTAAATTCTAATCTGCGCCAGATGCTATGTAACTTTGCTTTACGGTTACATAATTAATATTTATTATCAGGATATAAAAAATTTATTTACCGTTGAATTTAAATCCGTTTATGGATTAACATGCTTTAAAAGGATTCAAAATGTCTTCCTTCAAACTACCAGTCTTGAGCTAAACCGTTGAGAGAAACATGTCGGAATCGATGTTTCATATTTTCTACCGTGTCATGTACTACAAAGCACTATAAGTATTTCCTTTATGAATCCCAACAAGTAAAAGTCTAATCGGTTCGTTTCAATGAATCTAGCTTAATTTATTTATGGCCGTTTATTTAAACAATCGCGAGCGTGTATGGCATTTTGTGAAATACATTTTCGTTTAGCAAAAATCGAACGAATTCAGCGGTCTCGACTGCGGAGACAGGGATGCTTCAGTGGCTGCGATGCAAGTGATTCGCATTCGCATTTTGAGAACAGTGACAGTTGACAGTGAGAACTGCGTTTATTTATAGCATTTCTGGGCCTTTTAACAAGCTCCGCCCTCATGTCCGAACAACGGTGGGCGGGGTCTGCTAGAGACATGGTTTCATACACTATACTGTTGTCGTTTTCTGTCCTGCTGATACTCTCTGCTTTTCATTTTTGCCAAAAGGGGCCTAAGATGAGAAAAAGATAAGTAAATTTATATTGCAGTTTAAGCTTTCCGGTTAGGGTGGTCTTACATTTTTATAAAAAAATTGTCGCATTTCTATATATTGGCCCATGGGTAATTTGGCGTTCCGGGTCAAATCTTATGTTCGCGATTTACGACGTTAACGGTGATCCCCACAGTTCGAATTCGAAAAATCTGCATACGAGGTGGTCAACCTGATGTTCAATATAGTAAAATATTTCCCCACGCATGTATATCCTCCGTTTCTAACTCTATCGAACCGAGAGATCGAGAACGCCGCGCGGAGATACTGGTTTTGAATTACATGTACATATTTTGTTTTTATGGGTCTTTGCTACGAAACACCAAATTGGAGCTCCATATAGCAAGGCGGGCCTTATGATAGCTTTCTATATGATTAACTTGTTTTAAGGCCTAAGATACGACTTAGGAGAGATAAAAACATTTAATTTATTCGTTATTAACATGTTTTTCATTTGGATCGATGAAATAAGTTTGCTGAAGTTAAGCTTTTTATCGAATATTCCAAATATCCCAAAATATTTTACTTCGTTTTTCGGTATTTTGGAGTATCAGGGGAGTAACTATTTTGTTTTTACGTTTACGAGAAACCAGAATTAAGTCGGGATTTGTTTTGTTTAATGTAATCTTCCATTTATTGTAGTATGGAATCAGTTCGTTCATGTGGTTTGAAATATTTTGTTTTGCCACTTCCGCTTCGGGGTTTTGGAATAAATTACTGTGCCATTCGCGTACAGGACGAAGAGGGTGTCGGGACGTGAAGGAAAATAAGCAATATAATGATTGAGTAATTGCGGCCATGATACTGTTCCTTGAGGCACTCCGGCATAAATATGCCTGAGTGTTGAGGTTTTCTTACCCACTCGGATCGTGAAGGTACGCTCGGCAAGATATGATTCAATAAGGGCTGCTAAGTGAAGTGGGAAGCTCTGCTTTACGTAAAGCGTGTATAGCAGCCCATTGTGCCATATCTTGACAAAACCCTTATCTATATCAAGGAGCAACATCGCAGTAGTTTGCCTTTCACCAAAACTCGTGTATATATCAGTTGCGATTTTCGCGGCTAACATGGTAGTACCACGCCCTCCGCGAAAACCACTGCGCTGTTGATCCTCAGCAAGAGAAGCCTTTCAGCGACCTTTCCGCTTAGAAGGGATATAGATCTATAAGATGAAGACAGTGTAAGGTCTTTACCAGGCTTTGGAAACAGTATTATGCACGCTTTCTTCCAGGGGGTTGGGAAGTGTTGCAGTCGAATTGCCGCATTAATGATATGCATAAGATGGATTAAGGTTTTATTCATGATGGTCTTCAAGAGAAGGGACGGAATATTATTCGGGCCGAGTGCTTTATTTCTCGGCAAATGTAAAAGAATTTTGCGGATATCCGCAGGGAATACTCTGAGCTCTTCAAACATCACGGGGACAATATGGTACTTACGATTCTTGAACAGATTTACCTCTTCGGTGATAAGCTCATTAATCAGGTGTGACATAAGACACATCACTGTAAACTCCCTCCAGGTAGTCCGCAAAGGCCTCTGCTTTCCCTAGATCATCGATGATGTCTAGGCCACGATGCCTTATTTCAGAGAAATTTGCAGGACCTGCACGGACTCTCCTGACGAGCTTACACAGGGATCCGGCCTTTTTACTGATACTGTTAAAATACTCCAGCCACTTTTGATTTCCGTGCTCACGTATTTGCACCCTATCTGTTTTCGTGAGGGCGTTGACTCGGACTGCCTCGATTCTAGTCCTAGTTATCTGCCATCTGCGTCGAAATTGATTACGTAATGTGATGAGATTTAGGATGGGCTGAGGATGGGTTTGTGTCTTAGGATTTATAGTAATTGTTGGGACACATAGCATTACGGATGCGCTGGATGTTATTAGTTACACTATTTACCGCGTTTTCGAGTTCCTGGATCGTTTCTATTTGGCGGGGAATGACAGTTACCTCGTTTAGCCTCGCTCAGTACAACTTCCAGTGAAGATTTCTATATGAAATGACGGTGTCACTTTCTGAAGGGACCCTACGATACAGGCTAATCTTGACCGGAAGATGGTCCGCGTTTAGCGTATTCATCTCCTGGAGATGCGAAATCCTTATCGCTCCTCGGGTCACAGCAACATATAGCAACGAGGCACTACGGATATAACTGGGATTTGGCCTTTTGTGAAAGGATATTTTCAGGTTATTCTTGATTATTCTCCTCAATAATCTACCCTTGGAATTCGTGGTACCACCCTACGTGGGTGGCGTTTATGTCTCGTCTCGATACAGACGTGTTCTACCGCTGTCCGAATGTGCCGGATCCTTTTATATCGTACTGATCTGTGTATTAGGCAGGCCACCCCCCCTCATATCGTATCATATATCTCAATTCTATACTCCCGTACTTCGAGTACAAAATTTTCGTTAATGTTAGTTTCAAGGAGAAAAACCTGAAAATTGGATGTATACTTGAAATTTTTAAACTCGCTTATTTTGGACTGATACCGTTACAATTCCAACAAGCAATATTAAGCATGTGAACATTTATATATTATATTTAGCGCATTCGACGGTGCAAAATCGTATAGAGGCCTGCATGCGATCTCCTTGACACGCTTCAAGCATTGTAGCGTACTCCTGCAGGGCTATAAACATTTCATCGATGTTAATTAAATTACTTTTGTTGTATTATATCTCTTTACGGCTGCCTCTAAGCTGGGGAACTGCCCCTGATAGTCATCTTCTTCCCGTGCGTGATGTGGGTCGTTGCTTTGACCTGGGCATTGTCTCCGGCCTACTGCAACTCGTGTTGTTTCTTGATTTCTCCATGCCGAGTCTGATGGAGGTGGCGCCAGCTTAAACAGCTGTTGCTTTGGTTTGTTTATAACCCGTCGAATCTGCTCAAGTTTATATATACACACGGAACAGCTCTCATCTATCGAGCAATGAGGGCCTCCGTAGTTTACGCATTTAATTTGGTCAATATTGCACTGTTTAATTTCGTGCAGCTGTGCGCATTTACTGCATGCGATTTGTCTGTTACAGTACGTCTTTGCGTGTCGTACTGCTGACAGTTTTTACATTGCGTAATGGGTCGATTTTTGCGTTCCATCAATTCTTACACACATTATTTCCTGGTTGAGTCGTCGTACGGTATGTGCAGCCTCCAGGATAACTGGATAGAGTGGCACTCTAGTTTTGCGCATTTCGTATACATTTTTGGTTAAGATATTGTACTCATCTCGCAGCGCTTCGGCGATTCCTTGAGGCGAGATTTCACCGTCGAGCAGTGTTGCCAGATGGATATTTTACTTAACAGTAGGACAAGGCAATAAAAAACAGTAGATTTGTCTATCCGAACAGTAGGATTTTTTATTAAATGCGTTTTTATAAATTATGGATAAAATATATTGAAAAACCACAAAGTAAGTATGCATACATATCCCTATTCTAACATTAAACCTATAAACAAGAATATTTTTGGACAAACTTAAAAAAAAAAATTCTGGTAACGAAATATAACCATGTTAACGTTGGTTGTTTCATTGCAGTTTTCGTCACTTTCTCAATCGCGCCTGTAATTTTGTGAATACTTTACCCTCTTTCTACAGGGTTTACTACTAGACGGACCTTCCCCACCTGATAAATCAGCATCCTCGGAGCTAAAAATATTTACAATTAAACCTGATTTCTACGTTAAAAGGTAACCTAAATTAAGTAGGTACCTGCTCATCTTCTTCATTGTAAAAAATCACGTTATAACTATTAATATTAAAACACCCACAAAAACGATTACTCAATGAACAGACTAGAAACAAGTTAAAGTTGTTTCAAACAACTTACATTCAAGCAAAAACGGACGCGAACAAAACCAAAACAAACGAAAATAAATTATAGGGGGTTCCCCAACGCGCGAATATAAAATCAAAAGCAGTACGATCTTTGAGCGTCCGTAAGTGGGGAATTCCCCGAAGGTTTATTACCAACATCAGATGGAAGGTTAAAAAGCAAAGCAAAAATTATCAGTGTGGCTGTGAATTAGGGTCGTTTTTTTTTTATTTTTGCCCATGTTTTAATAAATCATTTTAACAGGAGATTTTATGTTGAAAACAGTAGAACAGTAGGTTAAAGTTCAGAACAGTAGATCTACTGTTAAAACAGTAGGTCTGGCAACACTGCCGTCGAGACCTGGCAGAAGGAAAGCTCGTGTCTTTTCGATCGTTTCGGCATATGTGTGATATTCCGTCTTTTCAGTGTTCAATATTCTTTTGAGCGTGTATATGCGCATTTTTAAGTCATTCCTAATGACATTGTGGACGTAGATATTATCGTCCTCGTCAGGGTTATCGTCCATCCTGGAATTTAAATTCGGGGTTCCGTCCCCGTATTTTCTTTAAATTATTGGTTGTAAATACTTGCCTTCCAGTGAGGAGGGTCATTCCAAAGTGCGCCTTATCCATATTTTATTAAATCTTAGTTAACAACACCAATTGAAAATATTCGTTAGTCTTTTGGTTTCAACACCTAATTTTCCCTTCCATATTGCGCCTTGTCCCATGTAAAATGCATGTAAACTTTGCATATCGTTCCAAAACGCACCTTATCCGTTGGTAGCGTCACTTCAAACCGAGTCAAATCCAGCCAACCAATTATAAAATCGCGTCTTAACCACATATGATTCAGGCATGTTAAGACGAATAATATTATTTTTGACGTCCTTCGTTCGCAATCTTTGATATAAGTAGTTTTGTGTTCAGCGTTGTTTGTTAAATAATAATAATAATAATAATAATAATAATAATAATAATAATAATAAGTCCGGGGGGGTTTGCTGGTACCCCTACCGGACGCGGCCCCTTGCGATGGGGATGTCTGCGGCTGGTCATCGGATCAGTCGGGGGCAAGAGGGTTACCCTCTCGTGGACAAAAAACCAGCATAACCCATGAAAATGGAGCGTAGACGAAGTAGAAGCCTCGGAACAATGCCGCTGCCTGGGGATCGCCAGGGCATGTCTGGAGCCGGCGCTGGACATGACAGCATGCGGGACGTCGGTGGCAGGGTGCTGAGGAGGCGGGCCCCTGCCATTCAAACAGTTACAGCCCGACAAAGGAGCAACTCACCACCGAAAGCTCCGCCTGCTGAAGGTGCTGCACGGGAAATTCAACCAGTGCTCACCCAAGCGGGACTACCAAGAAGGCGCATGAAATGGACTACGTCTATCAATGAAACCATAATGCGTATCTTCTATAGAGTTACTAATAACGAGAGAGAAATGATCGGATATCGGCAACAACTTCATGCCGCGTTCTGTGCGATATATCCAGAACTAAATGTGACCGAACAGCGTGTTGCAGATCAATACCGTGTCATTATGAGGAACAACCTGATCCCACAAACTCGATTAACAACCATAAAACGAGAAATTGAATTGGAGCTTAATGACAACCATCCCCTTCCGGAAACACAACACTCCGAGGAAGAAGAAGATGAACAACTCCAAATTAACCCGGAAACGCAGCCTGAAAGAGATGCGAATATTACGCAGAACACTGAAAATGACCTGATAAAACTACAGGCAGAGTTTGGCAGGGCTTTGGCGGAGTACGATGGAACAAACCCACTGTTGAGGTCCCAAATACCAAAAGTTAACTCTTCACGCAGATTGGCCAAAACCCTTGAACTGTTAAATAGAAGAATTTTACCGGAGCACTTACTGGCAGCTAGCACTTTAGAACAAATACATCTCTTGCTTTACTGTGCTGCAACTGCTGTCACTAGAACTATAGGTGTCAAACAACATGTCAAGCGTGAAAGGAACAATTTGGTACCAATGGGACAACCCCCGTGGGCAAGACGGCTACAAGACAAAATTGAATCTATCCGGAAAGACATAGGCCAGCTAACTGCATTTGTCGGAGGAGTGCAAACATCTGAAATCCGTAAAAAGGTGACAACCATTATGGGTCGTCACCATCGTCATGCCTTACATGATCCAGAAAATCGTACGCCTGAGGAATGTTTGGACAGTCTTAAACAAAAATTGTCGGTTTACGCAGGACGGTTAAAAAGATATAAATCCAGCAACAGTCGAAAACAGGATAACGCTCTTTTCGTGCGCTCGGAGAAATCTTTTTATAGAAAACTTAACTCTTTAACTAGTCCCGGTGAGAAAAACTATCCAAGCAAAGACGACATAACAACATTTTGGAGTGGCCAACTAACGACTGTGACCACATGTAACAACCAGGCAGGTTGGATGGATGAAGAGAGACAAAAATCTCAAGATTTCGAACGTATGCATCATCAGCCGTTTACCACAGAAGAAGTCTCCACGATAATTAAAGGCCTCCACAATTGGAAGGCTCCTGGACCAGATCATCTCCATAACTATTGGATTAAAAAGCTGTGGGCTACTCACGAACAACTTACCATATTAATAAATGATCTACTGGTGGAGCCTAACAAATTGCCTAAGTTCCTCACTCAAGGATCAACATTCTTGCTACCAAAAGATTCGCAAAATACACACGATCCATCAAAGTACCGGCCAATTACTTGTTTGCCAACTATGTACAAACTTATAACAGCATGTATTACAGAACGCATATACCAGCATTGCGAGAACAACAATATTATAGCTGTTCAACAAAAAGGATGTACTAAGGGAGCTATGGGCTGTAAGGAGCAACTCATTATAGACTCCGTAATTTGTAACCAAGCTTATGGTAACAAGAGAAATCTTTATGCTGCGTACGTCGATTACAAAAAGGCCTTCGATTCAATCCCACATGAATGGCTTATAAATGTCCTTAAGATCTACAAAGTCGACGAACGTATCGTGACTCTCCTAGAAAACACTATGGCAGTGTGGCGAACAACTATGCATCTACAACTGCCTACTGGAGAAACTATTGAGACCAGCACAATTCCGATTCGTAAGGGCATATTCCAAGGCGATTCTCTTAGCCCACTTTGGTTCTGCCTAGCCATGAACCCTTTATCATCGAGATTAAATTCCACTGCTTATGGATTTGCTCTTAAGAAGAACAGAAGAGAGCTTATAAGAATCAATCACCTGCTTTATATGGATGACTTAAAACTACTGGGAGCCACCCGAAACCAACTTGACCAGATGCTGAACATACTGGAAGAATTCTCTAATGATATAGGAATGGAATTTGGGCTGGACAAGTGTCGTATTAACAACATTGTAAAAGGAAAAGTGCAGCCTGGATCCTTCGAGATGCAGGATGGTCAAACGATAGAGGCGATGGAAGAAAATGACACCTACAAATACTTGGGAATGCTGCAGGCAACACGCATAGATCACCGGACTATGAAGGAAAAAATCACTTCTGAGTTTACAACAAGAGCAAGGCGGATATTGAAAACTAGCCTTAACAGTAAAAACCTGTTTAAAGCTCTGAATACGTATGCCTGTACTGCGTTGACATATTCCTTTGGTATAGTGGCGTGGAGCAAGACGGACATCCAGAACTTGCAACGGAAGGCAAGGACACTATTAACAAAGGCCCAAAAACACCATCCCCGAAGTGCTGTCGAGAGAACTACGCTCCCAAGACACCAGGGCGGTAGAGCATTAACGGATATTGGCAAACAAATGGATCGACAAATTACACTACTACGAAGTTTCTTTCTAGAAAAGGCTAGGTCGTCCGCTCTTCATCAAGCTATATGTGAAATAGACGACTTAACACCACTAAAACTGAGAGATCGCGAAATAGATACTCACCACGTTACTGATCAAGAAAAACATCGATCATGGGCAGAAAAACCACTGCACGGGAGACACGTCAACGAGGTTGGTCAGGAATATGTCGACAATTACGCGTCGAACTACTGGCTCACTTCGGGACAAATGTTTCCTGAAACAGAAGGATTCCTCTTGGCTATACAAGACCAAGTGATCCCAACCAGAAATTACCTTAAGTATATTGTTTCGGATCCCTCAGTACAGAGTGACAGGTGTCGATATGATTGCCAAGCGACAGAATCCATTCAACACATAACGGGAGGATGTCAGGTGTTTGCACAAACAGAATATAAAGCACGACATGACAACGTTGGAAAAATACTGCACCAAGAACTAGCAGTGAAACTAAATCTTGTGGCGACGGAGAAAGTTCCTTACTACAATTACGCACCAGAGCCAGTACTTGAGAATGGCGAATATAAATTGTATTGGGACCGTACTGTTCTCACCGACCAAAGAACTGTCAATAATAGACCGGATCTTATTTTAGTGGACAAACGGTTAAGAAGAACGACGCTTATCGACGTGGCCATACCAAACAACAGCAACCTACAAACGAAATCCAACGAGAAGATCGTAAAATATCGAGACCTTCAAGAGCAGATTAAAAGGCAATGGGAGATGCAATGTGTCAGAACGGTTCCAATAATAATATCGTCAACGGGACTTATTCCAAAAGCTTTGTTAGAAAACCTTAAACAACTAGGACTAAGTGAGCACCTCTACAAAATCATGCAGAAGGCGGTGTTACTAGGGACTGCACGGGTCGTTAGGAAGTTCATGGGCACAGAAGACCGACCACCATCCAGGACCCGATAACATGGAAAGGGTCACACCAGAGCTCAATCCTTTTGATATCTAGAATATCTGGGATGAGTGAATGTTCCCCTTTGAGGGAGTGCGAAGGCCACATGGCCAAGTCGAAATAATAATAATAATAATAATGGAAGAAACAATTAGAGCAGTACCGA
>MU183032.1:59546-80726 GCA_016904865.1 Pissodes strobi | reverse complement strand
GTTTCCTAACATTTTGCCGTTATCAAAAAAATGCATACTAATGTTTATGTAGTTCGTAAGTTTTTTCAAGGAAGTACATTGATTCTTTTTAATTATGATGTAATTTGTCCAACTGTGATCAATAAAAGATTGTACACACAATCTGAACAAGAAAGCGCTGTGCAAAATTCGTTGTTAACCCTGAATACGTTTGCAATGAGGAATTCCAATCAAATTAAATTTGGCAACGAACAGTAATATTCTAGATATCAATCTGTTATACATTAAATATACATTACACAATATTTGGACATCGCTCCATCTGCCGTCATAACCAGTAATTCATTATCACTAATTTCAGTTCGAAAAAGATAACTTAACAAAAAGGAGAAAGCACGTTCTGAAGGAAACAGTAGCAACAAAATAAGGAATATATAATAATGCACTTAGTAAGTGCACAGCGAACCTCTAAAACTTGGAAAGGATATATGAAAATATTTTGACAGTTAAAAATATCAAAACGACATCAAATAATTACAGCCCATAGAAGGAAGCCAAAATCACTGATATTTTCAATCATCTATATGACCACGGGAGACTAAAAGGTTTCAAACGGAACTCTCCAAATGACAATGTATTTTTCGAAATTCGTTTTTTTAACATGCGAGAGAAGATGATATGATTTCAGCAGACGGCCCAAGAAACCCGGGATATTTTTACTGGATTTCGAGGAACAAATCGGCCTATACCTCATTTAAATGAAGCTGCGGTCTCAAAAGAGAACTGTTAAATGTAGTTATTACTGTTGAACTAGAGTGAATGATTATAAACACAAATTTCTAGGTACAAACGAACCAAAGCAAACAAAGATATACTTTTAGTTGCAACTAAATATTACCATGATACCGTCTCTGAATATATTCTGGGCTATAAATCAAGATACCGCTGCACGTTTCTCAGTGTATAATAATATTGTCAAATAAATTATATCTCACATTCACATTAGTTCACAACGAGTTGTACAAAACTCCCTTCTGACGCCAAAAAAATAGTATCGATGTTAGATATTCAGCTATATAATAATGTAATATTTATAAGTCAGGATAATCAAAATATCAGATCTCCATAAACATGCTATTCAAAATCTTAAATTGGAAGACAAAAATAAAGAATCAAAATATTATTTCTCACAGCAAATTATTTGACAGAAATAATTGTCAGAAGAGAAAAACATTATGGAGGATGATAAGTTAATTTGGTATAATTTTTGGAAAAAAGTGTTTTTTTAAGTCTTGTTTTTTATATTTAAAAAAATCCTAGACTACCATCAAATGATTTTACTCCGATATTTCAGGTTAATCGCAACATAGCAATCAATGGTCAAAATGTCTAGTTGTTATTGTATGGATCCGAAAAGGGCTAAACAATTATTGCCCAGTGGTTTGTTAATGGGCCATTTAGCATGTTTCCAAAACCATTTCAACAATAATTATTATATACCATTCATAGATTTCTGGATCGTATCGATATTGCGTTACCAAATAAATTTTAAAACATTCTTAACCTATATGAAGAAATTATTGGCAATTTCTAACAGAAGCTATGGGAATAGTTACTTATATTGATATCTATCATAGTTTGTAACAGACCAAAAACCCAAACTTGAAGTAGACATGTGGAATGCCTATGTCAATAATAAAGCTGAAGGGGTTAATATTAAATTCGAGATCAGTGTTCCCAAGGGTGCTCCTTTTATTTCAAATTTTTTTTGGCTTACTGTTATTGGTTCGAGTGTATATTCTATATTTCTGAAATTGCTTGTTTTTATTTAGAATAATAATGTAACAATAACCTAGATATATAGCATTGTCTCCAGCAAATGATTTTGACTTGGAATTATAGTTGCCGCCACGTCCTAGAGTTCTTTGTAATTTTAAAGGACTTTTAAGAGTAGAAAGACACATGATATCGAAAGCAAACAGTTGGAATTAATTAGTTTGGATTAGTGTTATGGAATACCAAAAAATTTTGATCGTAATTTAATGAAATTTTTGACACACCTTTTGAAATGCCTGGATCTACTGCTGATAATCCTACAAATATTTGAAGTAATTGTGCTTACTGCGGCGAAAAACACTGCTAATTTGTTTTGCATGCTATTCAGTACAAGTATGGAAAACATAATCTTCATATTTTTGTGGAAAAGGTGTTGATATTAGGTTTGTTCTAGCAGCGATTTCAAACGGTACAAAGTCATCAGGAGTTTGCGCATAGCAATATAAGCGACACTTATATCGCTATGCGCAAACTCCGGATGGCTTTGTACCGTTTGAAATCGCTGCTAGAACAAACCTAATATAGAATGATTGATATTGATGATTGAGGCATTGGCTTACTACGATGGCGGCCGATACACAGTCATTAGTAAACAAGCTCTTGCGTTTAAATAAAAATGAACTGGTAGACATTACCTGATAGTGTGAGTGACTACGAAGCTCTGAAGTATCTCCAACCAAATTTTTGTGGAATCAGTGGCCACAATAAAGAAACCGAGGATATTTTCATCGACGCTGAATCAGAATGTCAAGCCACACAATCTATACGTACACACAGTGCGTACAAATTTTTGTTATGGAAGTTAGAAACCAAAAATAAATTAATAACACACCTAGAGAGTCGCATTAATGAGCAAATTGAGTTGATTATTATGCATAAATTGATTAACCAAAATAATTTTATTGTCAATAAGCAACACGAAATGACACAAGTACTGCCGCCTCCCGGGCAGTGTGACGAAACCGAAAAACACCATTCCAAATAGCACGGCTGGCCTTACCAGTAAGCAATCGAAACCAGTGACATCGCCGCCGATGTTGCCGTCTCAATTACGAAATACAAGTGCAGAGAGGCCAAAA
The DNA here is from genome assembly GCA_016904865.1 of Pissodes strobi. NCBI lineage: Eukaryota > Metazoa > Arthropoda > Insecta > Coleoptera > Curculionidae > Pissodes > Pissodes strobi. The sequence goes on along the minus strand of MU183032.1, from coordinate 77,832 downwards.
AGCGATCGACAAGGGACAGCATGTCTGAATATCGACAGCGAGAATCAGCAGGAAGAGCAAGAGTCACCTTTCATCGAGGTCGTTAGAAAACCCCGGAATATACAACCCGACGAAGGAATCAAGCCCAAAAAACGTAGATTTGAATCAGCCTACCGAATCCAATTTCGACAACATCAGTGTTTTCCACTTGAATGTGCAAAGCTTAAACAAAAAGACTGATGTATTATCAGCATTTTTGGAACAATTAAACTTTGACGTCCTTTGTTTTACAGAGCACTTTTTGAAAGAAGATACTATTAAGTATATTAATTTTTCAGGGTATAGTTTGCTTAGTTATTATTGTAGAAGTAAATACATACATGGGGGTTTTGTATATATTTTTTTAAATATGTTATGTTGCAAACCCTTGGATTTGTCTTCTTATAGTGAGGAGTTTCACTCGGAATTTTGCGGTGTTGAACTTAGAGATGTGGTCATTATTGGCATCTACCGCTCTTGTAAGCATGGGGATTTTAATATCTTCTTAAATAATTTGGAGGGCCTTTTGAATTACGTCCACAGAAAATTCAATAGGAATATTGTTTTAATGGGCGATTTTAATGTCCACTTTGATAAGCCTTTTCTGCCTAATGTTAGTGGTTTGCTGGAGCTCTTTAGATCTTTTCATTTAATCAATCCATTTTTCAGCCAACCAGATTTGATCTGAATTCATCTAGTTGTATAGACGGCATTTTTACTAATATAGTGGATTTTAACACTGATGTCATAAATGCGGGATTCTCCGATCATTTGGGGCAAAGTATTTATTTTAATTCTTCTAGCATAAAGCCTACTTCTGACTTTATCTCAAAAAAAATAACCCACAAGGGCCTAAATAAACTCAGGGACTGTATAGTGAGGGCGCACTGGACATGGACTGGACGCCTGATGTCATGGGTCAATTTTTGACTGACTTTTACTACTTAAATCTATTCCCCTTAAAATCAGCACAAAAATAATAAATTGCCTTTAAACTGGTTCAATGACGACCTAAGAAAAATGCGAAATCAGGTAACGAGCCTTAAAATAATTAGCACGGCAAAGCAATGTCCCTTGTATAAAAAGCTTTATACGTATCACTATAAATCTTACAGAAATTCGATCACGGCGGCTAAAAAACAGGCATGCGAGAAATTCCTATTGGCATCAACGAGTAAGTCGAGAGCTGCTTGGAAATTGATAAATAGAGAAAAAAAATAATAATAGAAATAAATCTAAAAATAGCAGTTTAACACCAGATGAGTTCAACATTTTTTTTCGGGGATCGCTGGTGACATTGTTGGTAGTCTACCTGATAGTGGTTTTAGCGCATCAGAATTTTTACAGGGTGTACCAACCACAAATAAAACATTTTTTCTTTTTCCAACAACGGAGTCGGAGGTTAGGAGGCCCTTTCAAAAAATCAATAACTCTTCTTCTTTTGATATTTATGGGATCAATTACAGAATATTACAGGACACTTTTGAGCATGTTTTAATGCCTCTAACAGTATTAATTAATACATGTTTTCATGTGGGCGTTTATCCAAAATGCTTTAAAATTAGTAAGGTTATACCCGTCTATAAAAAGTGTGAAATGAATTCCTTAGATAACTACAGACCAATAAAATAAGCATTGTACTCTTGTTTGGTAAAATTATTGAGCGAATAATAAAAAATACATTAGTCGATTTTTTGGAAAAAAACGATATCTTGCACAGTTTGGTTTTAGAAGGGGATTCTCCACCACTAAGGCTATTTTAAGGGTTCTTGAGCGCGTGGTTGAGGGTCTGGAGAGGGGAGAGCATGCTCCCTCTGTGACCTATCCAAGGCCTTCGACTGCGTTTCCCACGACATCCTACTACAAAAGCTTGAGTATTACGGTGTAAATTTCGTTTAAATTTAATGAAAGAATATCTTGAGGAGCTCACTCAGTATGTTGAGTTGGACGGCAAATTATCTGAATCTGAAGTTTGCCGACGACACCACTTTTGTTTCGTACTGTAAGGATGTGTCTCTTTGGGACCAGGTCTCTGCCTCTGTTGTTGATGAGGCACAGACGTGGTTTAACTCTAGCAAATTAAATACAATGAAAACTCAGAAATTGCTGATACCTACCGATAATTCACTTGCCATAAATAATTCAGTTAGGTTGCTGGGCATCACTATTGATGACAATCTTAACTGGTCTTGTCATATTAATGTCCTTGGTGGGGAGCGCTCCAGTCTAATTTTTTTGTTTCGTCGTTTGAGAACCTTTGTGGGTGTTGATATCCTCATAGTGTGCTATTTTGGTCTGTTTCATTCAAAAATATCGTATGGGGTTGTGTTATGGGGAAACAGTTCTTATGCATTAAAAATATTTAGACTTCAAAAAAGAGTCGTTCGTATTCTGAGCAATGCCGATTACAGGGACCACTGCAGGCCCATATTTAAAGAACTTAAATCATGCCTCTTCCATGTATGGACCCAACTTTTTCTATCTTTTTATTATCTATTTAGCCTTATTGAAATTCATGAAAAGAGAGGCACTATCAGCTCGTCAAATAATTTGCATACTTATAATGTGAGAAAGGACGTACTTACTATTCCCAAGTATAGGCTAACAAAATCAAAAAACAACTCTTTGAATTTACATTTGTACAATGTTTTTCCGAGTGGGGTTCAACACTGTAAACTTTCTAAGTTTAAGACAGTAATAAAACGTTTTGTACATTGGAAGAAATATAATATCTGTATATAAGAATGAAATTTTCCTTTAAAAAGGGTTCAAATAAGACAACATAATTATTTTGATAAAAAGATACTTTCATTCAGACCTGGCATCGGATGATGTGAACAAGTTGCTCTCAAAGTACGTAAGAAAGCATGGACAACATCTCTAGTTACCGGAACATTTAATCAATTATCAAAAGGAGAGAAGGCAGGTACCAACCACCATAAGTCAGTGGGTGCAGGCCAGCCTAGATAACAGGATCAGTACAGGTGAAGCTCCCATTAGCAAGCAGAGGAGGACTCTTATCTCCAATAATGTGAGCCCTTCTGATGGATGACATACTCCAGAAACTATCTGGGAAAGTTCCACTGACGAAAATTTATCAACACAGAGAAGCCAAAGAGCTCTCAACACCGTGGCTAACTGAAAGAGAGTGCTAAGAGACAGAAGTAAAATATCTGAGTTCACTTTGATCAAAGGATGACATGGAATTCACATATTTGGAAGGTCACACAGAAAGCAACAATAGCTCTAGGAAGGTGTGGAAAAAAACTGGGTTTTAAACTCAAAAATTACTGTAAGGTTATAAACAAGGGTAGTGAGACCCATGATAATATGAGTAGTGACTACCTAGTCACTACTCATATTATGAACAAATACCAGCCAAGTGGGAGCAAGGCGGCTATTAAATGGCGTGCCTATGCATCACTAAAACCATTAACACAAGTCCTACAGCGGCCTATAGGCTATACTACGAGAGTCGGAGACGAAATGCACGAGCCGAGGACGAGAACTGTCATAGAACACACATTACACAGAACTGTTGAAATCTACTTCCACAGCCAGGTAGCACTAAAGGACGTTTCAGGTAACTAGCATAACATCTAAGCTCGGCTGGATCTGATGCAAGTAAAGATATAACATTCTAGGAAAAAAAATAGGTAATTAAGAATATCCTCTAGAATATTCTTCATTTTGAGAATTTTCTGAGAAAGAGAATTAAAACAAATAAATAAAATAGATAGGTAAAAATCAAAACTTTTTCTCATGTTGCACGGAAAATGTTTACATAATATGAAATATATTTATTTACTAACCCAAACTTAATAAGTTTGATAAAAAGATATATAACTATCAACAAAATAAAGAAATAAATAAAACAAAGAAAAAAATTCTCAAAAATCAGAGAATTGTGACAAAGCACGGAAGCAAAATATTGAAGTGCAGCTACCGAGATAATTTGACGAATATTACCGAGAGAATTCTCTTATTGAAGATATTCTGGAGAACATTTTCATTCTCAAGAATATTCTCCACTTACATCACTAGCTACAAGGCTCTAAATGGGCATGAAGGCCACATAGGAAACGAAAAATCGTCAATGAAATAACCTGAGAAGGCTTATCTAAGGCTATTGGAAGACTAGAACACTTCTATGGGTTGGCTAGGCTTACGACTAGAGCATCTATCAAAACATGGGTAACAAGTCTCAAGAATGGTGGAACGAGCCACTAGGTCAGATAGGCTAAGGAATTTATTAAAACTCTCAGCAAAAATTGCAGCGTATCTATTTAGACATAATAAAAATAATGTTTGATTGCTAATCGGTCATCGTCAAGTCAATAGGCACCTGAGTCTGATATGACTGGCAGATTAAACCCTATGCAGGTTCTGCCAAAAAGAGGCGACAATCCACGTTGAATCTTCCGTTTTGCCTTTAATTTCGAGAAAAGTTTTTCTAAATGTTATTTTCGTTTTTTTTTAACGTAAGTTTTACTATGTCACTTCTTTCCACAATTACCAATTTTAGACTCTACAAAAGTTATTTAATGTACAGAAATTAAAAAATCTTATGTTGTTGAGTGTTACTTTCTGTTCGTTCTCTTATACTCCTTTGGAGAGTAATTATTTTTTTATAAGGGCTATGTTGATGTACTTAAGATTCTTCATTATATTCGGGACTAGACTTTGAGTGTTCTAATTTCTAAATTGTTCATGATGATAAGTTTCTGTAACATGAAGTGTTCTGAAAATAATTTAGGCGTCGTTCAGAAAAAGTTGGGTTTATGGTATCAATAATTGTTTTTTACGGCCATCGATTTTTCCAACAAGTTGATTTTTTCCCGTCCTATAACGAAATCGATCGGGGATGAACGTTGTTAAAAACTTGACTTACCTGCTATGCGCATGTCTCTGAAATTCTCGTCATAAAAGACAGTTATTCGATGCAGTTGCTTTGCAATTCAGCTATGGCAATATCAGAACAAAAGATGAAAGACAGTAATCTATACCAAGGTCATATGTTAATTTGTAAAACTGTAAATCATATTAGAAGTGGTGACTTTTGACTTAATGACCAAAGCTAGTTGAATTTCTCCGTTGTTAAATACATCTTATTGACCTGTATCTCTACGATATTTATTTTTCTGTCATCAATTATTCTAATATAGCGCAAATATCCACTCAAGATAAATTTTATATTAATTCGTCCCCTAACAATTAGATATTGTATTCATAGCAACATTTTTATGACATATTATTTCTTATACAATTTAAACTTATAAATAATTATGCAAATTTTATATTTACTAATATTTCATATTTGCCACATTTTTTAATTCCTGACTTTACATTTTTGGAAGCAGTAATTAATTTTATAGATATTATTCGATGCTGCTAATAAACAGAGTTTGTATCAACAACCAACTATTGCATACTTACTAACTTAGCTTATTTGGATATGCACCCTTGCCATAATAGGCCACCGCAAGCCATTGATACTATAAAATAGATGACCACACTTATTACAACTGCTATAATTACATAAAGCTTAATGTTTTTCCAGAACATGGAACGGGCTAAGTTTCTGCTTGTTTGTTGAAACGTGTGAGACTAAAACATATAACATACATTAGGGTTCGAGAATTTAAAAAAACTGTAGTTTAAATATTTTCCAAATAGTACTCGCCAAAAAAGAAGTAACTAAAAAAAATTGCCGCAATGACAGATACAAATTTAATATTTACGAACAAATGCAGACAAATAGAATGCAGTATTACGCGAGAGCTATTTACGAAATATTAATCTGTATAACGGTTGCGCAGGTAGCTGTCAGTTTTCCCTTCAATACGATAAGCCACCCAAGAATGAATTTTCAAAAGTAAGACGTAGCGTCAAAATTAAAAAACAACTTTGCAAAAGTTACTCCAATTGTAGAAGCGCAAAACGCTAAGTTAGAAATTTAGATGCTTAAACCGTGCTATCTAAAAAACATTAAGGACTGCCTAAAAGTTGGAAGCAGCCGAGTTGAACATAAATCTACAAAAAAGCTTGAAGTATATTGAACATAAAATCTTGCAGGAAATTAAGATAAGCATGTAATATTAAAGACTTATTCAAGTAAAAATACTATTGCTTCTTCTTCCTTACCGTAAAATTTGATAGAAATTGACCGCTTTGTAAAGATATTAATGTTCTCACGCAAAAAACAAAAATATATAGCGCATTCAACTACGCGGTTATTTTTCCCGATTGCACTGAAAAAGTTTGGGAAATCACGTTTTAAGTTGGGTGCTAGATAAAACAATATAAAAACATCCCATAGTTTAGTAGGGCAAGTACCTATTATCCGCATTTAAGATATAGCTGTACTAATTTAACTGAAATGTTGGGCATGTCGAAAACATCGAATTTATGAACTTAGAATACCGGAAATACAGTTTAAATATTATTCAATATAGGTAAAACTTGAATGTGTGTGGCAAAGAAGTCTGTAAACACCAAAATATTCCGAAATGGAAAATAACGCCGAGTATTGATTCTATTTTAAAATTTGCAGTATATTAAAAAAATTAAACGTGTCAGCTTTAGTTTTTTTTAAATGCAAATCTCCACATTTTTCTAAATATTCGAATTAATCGTAAAATTTTATATTTTTCACATTGCATTCAGCTGTTTTCAAAATATTCACGTATGAAAATGCAAGCGATGTACACTTTCCGGTTTCGGTTTGACCGGAAGGAAATCCGCATCGTTCGGTTTTCGAATCAAACCAGCAGCTGATATCAATGACCAGTCGATTAAAATCTACAGTTATGACCTAACCCAATCTGTTCCAATTCTAAAGGGATTTAAAGTCACGAAAACTTAACTTTTCAATTAAAATAGCTATGTTCCGAAGTCAATAGTAGTTTCGGGATAAGCTATGCCATGAAAATGTAACAAATGTATAGAATTTTACGTAAAAGTCGAATATTTAGAAGAAATTAAATGCATTTTAAAATACTAAGTTGATGTCCTGATTTTTTAACACGCTCTGTATATTTTAAAAAACTATTAAACTATGACAAGAAATTATACCAGCTAATTCATTTTGTTCTCAATCGAAAATTAGGATGACTTTAGAGGGAACGGATTTTAGGGTATTTTTGCGTTTGACCTTTTACAAATGTCGCACCAGTGGTCCGACTTTATATATTTGGGAAATCGACCTGCATTTTAAGGCCAAGTTTTTTAATTTAAATTTGAACTCAATAGCTTTAATTCCCTAAAAAACTCGCTACTGGTTCAGTTGTACCTAATCACTACTAATTCTACCTGCATATTGAGACAAATGATTTTTGTTACAAATTTGAAATATATTAGTTTAACATTACCCATTCTTTGAATGTTTTAAAAATGACGTAAAGAATACCACGCCAGTGGTTCGATTTTACTCATTTACGAAATAACTCTGTATTTTGATTCAAGGAATTTTTGTTCCAAATTTGAAAACTATAAATTCAGCAGATGTGAGTTAGTGATTTTATTTTAACCCGCCACTGATTCGGTATTATTCGGTATCAAACTGACCTGGATTTTGAGACGAAGAATTTTTATCCAAATTTTAAATCGATAACTTCCATATTTCAAGATATTGTGGTAACAGACACACGCACGCAAGCACAAAAAGATTTTTTTCTCAAAATATATTTCTTGGGCTTCTTGGGTCCTAAAACGCCGAGAAAATAATGCCCGATTACTAAATGAGCGTTATTCGTACAATTTTTTCGTTTTGTATATATTTCGGTGTTCAGAGACTTTTCGCCACACTATAATGGGTATTCAAGGCAATTACGGCAAATACATAAAAGACGCATAACCTATATATCGCACTATATCTGAATCAGTATTATTGCTGTTTACAGCCTGCAGACCTAAAAAGATTGCTGACTGAAGTCCATGCTGACGTCTCGGATTAAACTAGCCAGATCCCGGCGAGATACATAATATTTATTGTCGAACAGCTTCCTCGACGATATATTGCTTTAACACCACTCCTAATAGAATTATAAAATGCAACGTCATCGTTTCTAGTCTTCTTTCCTTTGATGCATACTTTTTTATATACTGAAATATTAGACGATCTATTTGGCTCTAATCAAATGAAATATACATATCTAAATGGGCCCTCTATAATAATAGATTACGATTCATCCATTACATAACTGGGTGCAAGGGACGAAGGCAACGGATAAGGACAGTCCAAATGTCAACCTCACCTGCACGAAAGATGGTTGGTACACAACCATCCGGCGCACCCTGCTAGACAGCAGACGAGGCTCTGGCGACCGAATATCGGCGGGATAACCGTACCAACGGAAATTTAAGGAAATGAAATTTGATAAGGGATACGCGCCTATCAACCCGCACTGGCCAGCGTGATAGGAAAATGCTAAAATCCCTCAAATCAAACCAAGATGGAAAGTAGAAATCACAGATGGCCCTCAGTCCCCGGCAGATCCCAAGTCCCCCAAGGTAGCGGTCGGAAAAGGCAGGGATTGGAGGGTGCTAAGAATCCCCGGGAAAGATTAGGCTACCAAGAAAGGCTAAAACTGCACATTGCGACATATAATACGAGAACCCTTTCATCCGACGAGAAACTGTTGGAACTAAAAGAAGAATATAATCGGAATAAGCGAAATCGGGAAAAGGGGAGAACAAATTCTACTGAAGTCAGGAAATATGTACTTCCACAAGTGTGAAGAAAACAACTTTGTGGGAGGAGTCGGACTTCTGATAAATAAATATACTTGAGATCAGCAGTGTAAGCCCCAGAGTTTGCTATGTAATATTGAAAATAAATGAACGATACAATATCAAGATTATCCAAGCCTATGCACTCACATCCCAAAGTTCAAACAAAGATATTGAAGACTTCTACGAGGACCTTACTCAAGCAATGTCCAGTCCTCCAACGTACTTTACCATGCTGGTCGGAGACTTCAATGCCAAACTTGGTAAGAAACAAACTGAAACGAAAACACCACTTGGATGCCATGGGGTTGGGGAAAGGAACGAACGAGGAAATATCCTGCTACAGTTTCTGCTCCACCATCAACTGGCAATCATGAACGTATTCTTTAAAAAGGCTCTCCGCCTTTTTAAAGACAGTGGACGTGGACTAGTCCAGATGGTAGGACTAAAAATGAGATCGATTTTATTATTACGGATAAAAAAACACATAATCACGGATGTAACGGTGTTAGCAGCTTATCAGTAGGGAGCGACCACAGAATGGTGAGAGCGACGGTGTCATTAAACTTAAGAGCCGAACGCAGAAAAATAATATAATAAAAAAAAAAACAACAAAAAATGGACCAATATAGATGACGCTGAGGAATGTCGAAAAACAATAGATAAAAACCTGAAAGACCCTGATCCAATGAACATTGAAGATCTAAACAGAAATATTGTGGGGTCAATCAGCATAGCCCAAAGTAAACACTGCTCGAAGCCTTCAGAAAAAGAACAAAAACTGACTTTAAATACCAAACAATTAATGAAACAGAAAAGAAAACTACTGGGGGAATATCCACAAAACAAGGACGGGCTAAAACTACTAAATAGGGATATAACGAAAGCTGTGAGGAGTGATACTAGACAATTTAATAATAAATGGGTCACTAAAGTCATAGAAGCGAATAAAAGCATGAAGGTACTACGAAATAAACTAAGCACAGGAAAGATCGAAATATCCAAATTAGAAAATGAAAGAGGACAAGTTACAAATAACAGGAAGGAAATATTAAAGACTGTTGAAGACTTCTATACAGATCTTTATAGTAACAAAGGTCAAAGAGAAACACCGGAAAATATACCCCAAATATTGAATCAGGGATCAGAAGATGTGAAGAAGAGGTCTCAAGGACACTCTCAGAAATGAAAAACAATAAAGCACCGGGCGAAGATGGTGTTGTCGCGGAAGCTGTAAAACTAGGAGGAAAAAGGCTACTCAAAGTATTAACCAAACTCCTCAATAAATGTCTTGACGAAGCAACAACCCCAGAGATGTGGAACAATGCCATCATCACTGTAATACATAAGAAAGGCAGCATCACAGGCCTGCAAAACTATAGACCGATTAGTTTGCTCACACATCTATATAAACTGTTTACCAAAATCATTACTGCACGTCTTACTAACAAATTAGAATCATATCAGCCAAGAGAACAAGCGGGCTTTCGGGCTGGGTACGGAACGAATTACCACCTTCAGGTTATAAAGTCATTAATAGAAAAAGTGTAGAATATAACAAACCCTTGGTGCTAACGTTTGTTGACTATGAAAAGGCGTTCGATTCCGTAGACCACCATGCATTTGTTTAAAGCTCTTGCCAACTGCCGTATAGACCACCGCTATATTTCGCTACTGCGACACATATATAAACACGCAACAGCAAAAGCAAGATTACAAGATGAAACAAACCAGTTTAAAATTGAAAACTTTTACAACTATGCTCGAGCATGTACATGTTTAAAAAGATAGAGCTAGACAATAAGGGAATAAACGTAATGTGGAGAAAAACTAAACCATTTGTCCAGTGGAACTGGGCAGGCCACCTCGCAAGAATGACAGATGACAGGTGGACTAAGAAGATACTGGAGTGGCGACCTAGAGATGATGCACACAGAAGCCGGGGTATACCGCCGACTTGATGAACAGATGATATCAGGATATCTATAAACTGGATTCAAGATGCCCAAGACCGAGCAAGATGGAGTAGGTTAAGAGAGGCCTATGTCCAGCAGTGGACGAGACAAGGCTGATTGATGATGATGATTACATAGCTTTCATATTAACGATTATTTCAACTTTAATAGATTTCACTTCATAGCTTATATTTTCAAAATTACGGCACAATGCTCTCAAAGTTAGAAATGGTCTTATGTAAAGAAAATATTCTAAGCTCAGTGACATGTACAAGTTTTTAAGTAAAAGTGTGTAATCTTCCTTCTTTTATTTTTAGAGCACTGATTTTATCTATAGTCTACAGATTTTCAGTCAGCAACGACAATTCAATTTAATCCATACTAAAGACCAATACGGTTATTGAATTGGTGCGGTAATTCTCAGACTTATTAAAAATATATACATTATGAGCCTTTCTGAGCTTGAAATTATCTTTTATAGTAACGCCTACGTTGTATTTGTCTTGTATTATCCATTAAACATATTATATACACATACCTATGCAAGATAATTATTCTAATACTGCATTAATTAAAAGCCTACTTACACCACTATTCAAATGCTCAGTCTTGTTAACTAGTAATTCCAGTCTCTCTCCTCTCATCGCCACGCTATCTGTAACGAAATTTTTTACAAAATCCTAAATCAATAAATAAAAACATGTTTATATTACAAGAAATATTTATTGCAGAAAATTATATGTCATGGGTGGTTGTATTTGGTGATGCTGTTCATATCACTACCTAGAGAAGGGATAAATTAGAAAAGTTAATATACATTAAAGATCAATTATAGACGTTAATCTAAATTGCATATACAGTATGTCCTGCGATCGGGTAGACAAGAGGACAAATGGACCAAAAATTGCAGTTTTCGACAAAAAAATCATTCTTCATAAAAAATTTTGCTTGTGACCAAAAAGAATTCAATTTTTTGAGGAATAAAGTACCCTTACTTCTCAGCTTTCAGCAAAACACTACATACGAATTTTGGTTCTAATCATTCCATCTTTTCAGATGTCGATTTTGATCAACTTTGGATAAAAAGAAGTTTCTTGTATAAAATTTGCATTTCACCAAATTTCCTTCACTGACAAGTTGTGTGCGTGACAGTGTCAAGGAAATCATCATTAAGTCGGTAACTTTTAATGGTATTTCATTTATAATGTTAACAGCGGAGCAATGAATACATTTAATCCAATGTTATGCTAATGGCGATTCTTCATATAGATACGTAATTGAAAAAAAAAATTATGAACGGTTTCCAACGTACCCGTAACAAAATGGTTTAAAGCACATTTCTTAAGAAGTATTTTGCTGAAAACGGAAAAATAAGGTTATTTAATTCCTCTAGACAAAATTGAATATTCAACTTTTTGGTCACCCTGTATAAAAAAACACCTTTTTCTCAACGACAATCATATTTTTTTAACAAGCAAAATTTTTTATGAAGAATGATTTCTTATCGAGAAATGCAATTTTTGGTCCATTTGTCCTCTTGTCAACCCTATCGCCCGACATACTGTACATATACATTATTGGTACATGAAAATAAAAGCGCTACGTTCAATTTTTTTATCCTAATGCAGATTTTAAGTTATCGTCCAAATGATTCGAGGCAGACGACTGTAGGCAGAGGACTGTTTTGACAACAGCTTGCAAGGAGTCACATTTACAGTTAATCTAAGGAATTTTGAAGTTTAAAATTAGTTTCCTGAAAACAGCCGGACGATGATAGTCAGTGCTTCTTTGTCCGATCGGTCCCTGAAACGCGCGTTGAAGAGAGGCAGCATATGGATTAGTTAACTCCTCAGTCATATATTAATATCATTAATATCCCAGATCGAAAAATCATACAGGTACTATTCTATGTGGTTACATTCTTGACAAATATCTGCGTTATGAATTGCCCACTTTCAGCAATTGGTTTCGTCTTACCCGAGCCCTTCAACAATATCACATGCAGGTACACTCCACTTGCTGCACCAGGAAGTGGTCCAACTTCTGGTACCTCGAGGTATGCGGAAATCGTGCGTTATACTCTAGTAAATGAGCGACAAAAATGTAGTTCTGTAGTTAGTGGCATTCAGCACATTTTTAACTTTACATTTCTCAGCTGCCAGGGATCTGTAGGAGAAGCCTGCAGCTTATTAGGGGCGCGATCATCGATCACATTTGAAATCCAAGCAGCACTTGATTCGGCACAATTACCTGAACAACTTGATTATGGCAGTGATCTATCGTCAAGCAAGTCTGTAACTGCAAGAGTTGTTAGTCTCTCAAAAAAGTGCATTTTAATAGGCTATAAATATACTTACACAACTGGATTTCGATGACTGAATATTAAACCGTTTAAATAGAGCGCTTTTAATATCAAAAATATATGCTTAAAACATATATTATAAGAATGAGTATAGATCCCAGTTATGTTGGGGTTTGGAACCTTCGGCAACATGCACAAAAACGGAGTTTTATCCACAATACCGAAATAGAATTATTGCACTCGACGCGCGTTTCGCTAACCATGTTAGCATCATCAGGAGATGATTAAACATGGTTAGCGAAACGCGCGTCGAGTGCAATAATTCTGTTTCGGTATTGTGGATAAAACTCCGTTTTAGTAATAGATCCCTGTGTAAATATAAACATGCAGTTAGTAGCCAAGTTTTACGAAACTGAACCTGTCTCAAATAAAAGCCAATGTTGAGGTTCCTGGATAATGGATATGTATCCCGTTATATAAACTCGTCGCACGGCTCGGCAACAGAACTATTATATGCTGAAAAGTTGATGATGTTGATATAAATAGACGCCTTAAATGTTGAGATTATTAGGAACAATTTCTCAACTTCAATTAGTCAGATATATTTATGATGATATTTTTTATTTAAAGCATAATGAAATGAAGTAAAATATGTATCAGTATAAATTATCCTTCGCATCTCCGCCGTCCCTCATTACACTTTGTAGTATACAACTTTTTCCCAATCGGTACAATTTTTAAAGAAGTTATCTAAAAACATGGTGATTCAGCCGACCCTGGCTAGCCGCTCGAGCTCATCGCCTTGATGCGTCATTACAATTTTGTACCGGTCGGTGACAAGCAAGAATCCGTAAATCGGTTCTTTCTTTTGGTTTTAAGAAGAAAAATGCCTAGAAATCGTATTTCTAGTATAGTGAAGTGTTAGTGTTACGTCTTGCTCGCAAAGGAGGCGAAAAAAGGGAGCAATATTCATCGGAAGAAGCGAATCAGGGGGTGAGTCCATATAAGATTATATGCCAAAATTTCAAATATACATAAATACCTGGTTATAGTGGTTATCTCTCGTATAAAAGCAAACTAAATGTGTATAATACTAAACTGTAGTATTATGAATAAATATGACACTTGTAACCCTTATTTTTTTACTTAATAAAATTAAAATGGAAAATACTCTCAAACTTCTAAAACTAACTATACTTATTAGAATAAAATAGAGTGCGAACGGGTTACAGTCAAAAATGCGAATGAATCAGTAAAAAAAATAAATGTGCTCACTGCGATTTGAATTATACTAACAAACTGTTATTTATATACGAGGGCATGACAAAACATTGTTACATTTGTCGTCTGTGCACAATTACACAGAATCAAACAATATATTCGGAATTGAAATATAATTATATCGAAATGAATATAAGTAATAAGCAACAGTTAACGATACGAGCTATTCGAACCGTTCTCTAGTAATCTCGTCTAATCGTACATCCTACCAAAGAAATACTATTCAATCACAAAAAGTGTTTACATAACACAATCAAAAGGCTGACTCTGACTAAGGAAATATATACCGGTCGGCCTGCACATTTATTAATGTTTTACATAGAATAAAACGTTTATACCATATAAAGGAATATAAAAAATAGAAACAAATGGTTATAATGCCTTCGTATTATCACGTTTTCGATATTTGATCCCCGTATGGGGCACATGTGGGACTATAAACTACAATTCGATCCGATGCAAATATTGCAAAACAAAAAACAAAGTTATATTTAATTATGATCCACTGACTCATACTGCAGATCTATATGAAAATTTAAGAGTATGGCAATTACATAAGGTATTAAAATTTGAACAGAATAAACTATCTACAGGATAATAAATAAAACTCAACAATAAAATATTATCATAATATTTTCAAAGGATATTCATAGCCACAATACTAGAGAGTTTATAGGAAATCATACTGTTATTATTACTAAAATGCAATTATCCTCAATACCAGTGTTCAAAAACACTGTCTAGAGGAATAAGGACAATGTATATTGTAATTATTGTTATTACTGTATTAATAAATACTTTTCAAAAAAAAAAAAAAATTTGAGTAAGTCGAAGAGTGCCCTTTTCTCACGAAATTAACCCCTAAAAACTAGCCACAAAGGCAAGCTGACGCATAATTTACGAGCGACTAAATCCCAAGTTGGGTATTATTATAGCTTTGCATGGCCCTCCGTTGGCTTTGCTCGCAACGGAGGCTCAATCAACAAGAACTAAAAGTGCTAACCAAAACTAACCCAAAATTAAGGGAAAAAGGCGGAATGTTATCGTTCGGCTTTGTCGAAGCAATGTAATACCGGAACGCATTAATTGTAAACAATTCGTGTTGATATGAGCCGACCGGTGAGGGGAAAAATTGGCGTAAAAATTGCTTGCAGGAGATGTTAATAAATAATAATAATACCTATTTACAAATTCGCATTTGCAGATGCGAATAACTTTAACTAAAATTGGCCTTCACATTTGCAGATGTGAAGGGCCCCCAACAGCCTCCACCCCAGTAGATATATTATGTAAGAGTAGTTAGAGGTACACTATATCCCTGCGTTTGCCGATGTAAAGGATATATGTACTGACAAAAATAAAACGGTATAGTTCTATGTATTTGCAGATACAAAAACAAATAACCACCAAAAACAAATAACCACCATACTATTGCAACCCGCTTACATAAAATCATTGCATTGGAGGCAGCGAATTATTACACTCTTGGTTTCTATTCAAAACAGAAATTACAGTATTTGCAGATACTGTAAATATGCTAAAAAATCGTTGCATTTGCAGATGCAGTCGAAAGCATAACCAGGGTTAAGCAGTAAGCAAAAAGGTGAATAGTTCGTTGTATTAGCAGATACAATCGATCGTACCCACTGTCTGCAATTGCAGTTGCAGATAGTGAACATATTCATGAACCTATTTTTCTGTTCAAAAACAGAAATTGCAGCATTTGCAGATGCTGTAAATAGGCTAATAGATCGTTGCATTTGCAGATGCAATCGATATCATAAGTAGCAAAACCAAGGAAACTCTTTTGCATTTGCAAATGCATTAGAAGATCCTCTCACGCTAGCTGAGGAAATAACTTATCCGAATCAAGACTTACCAACATCAAAAGCACCAGATGGTCCTGAACAAAGTAACGACCACCTAGCTGTGTAGGTGTAGGCAAAAAAAAACCGACGAAATCACACCTGCGAGGTTAGTTTGGGTTAGAAGGTTAGAACTACATACTCAGATAGTTTAGATGGGACAATTACTTATTAAAAGGACTAAAAGATTTAAAAAAAAAAAACAAACAAACATTATGATAGAGAAGTATCCACCAGCTGCCAACTGCAATGTCCTCAGACCATCAAAATTAAATCTCCACTGTCTGCAATTGCAGTTGCAACTAGTGAACATACCTATTTTTCTGTTCAAAAACAGAAATTACGGCATTCACAGATACTGTAAATATGCTAATAGATCGTTGCATTTGCAGATGCAATCGATACCACAAGTAGCAAAACCAAAGAAAATGTAATACTCACTCACAAAAAGCCCTATCACCCAGACAGCAGTCAAACCATTAGCAGATGGGTCAAGTTAATACTAAAAGCCAGCAGTATAAACACGGAAATCTTTGGGGCACACAGCACGCGACACGGGGCAACTTCAGAAGCTCAAAGAATGGGAGTTACATTACAAACCATTCAGAAGACAACTGGCTCGACAGAAAAATCAAAAGTATTCTCAAAATTCTATAAAAAACTTGGCGTGGGTAATTCCACTGGATTGGCATCTTGTTTATTGAACCATAATTTCTAAGGAATCATATAAATATTAAGCTACAATTATAACTTACTTACCAACTTGTTATCATATTACATAAGAATATTGGTATAGTATTAAAAATAAGTTAAAGGTTAATATTAGTTAAGCGTTAAACATGATATATGTACCTTCATAATGTGTGTTATTAAATCTAATGGTTATAAATTTGAATTTTAGTTTATAAAAAGGGCCTTACAAATCTAGGACTACAGAAAAATCGCAATTTTCAGTTAATGTAGTGTAGTATAACGTACCCGGGTCGATTCAAAATAGTTGAATCAGATAAGTAAAATTGTGCTTTGCCTTTATTTTGCCAATGATCGTCAAATTAGATTAAAAAGAAATGGATTAAAAAGAGGACCAATTCCTACGTTGTGTTATTATTATATCTTGCACAATTTTACTCACTCATTATGCGCTTCAACGGAACACATTTAGGGAAATTTGAGGGAAAGGTGCGTCATGTAAATTAAACCACAGATTCCTAATACGCCTAATTTATTAAAGAAAAGCGTGCCATACTCCGCCTGGAATTCACGAGGGAAAAGAGCATGGCAGAGAAAACCTCGATCCCAATTCCTAAACCGAGTTATGCTGTACAACCTTTATTAGTATAACAATTAATTAAATTACTGTCTCACGCACCGAAATTTGTCGTTCCACACTTGTGACAATACTACAATACATTCAAAACTGAAGAGTTTAGTATTAGTTAGCCAGACGTCGCCAGCAGGTACTGAGGTCCCGTACGGGAGGCTACTCAGCTATAGTTGCAAATTGAGCCAATATCTCTAGTAAGACCTGCAGGCCGATTAATATATATTTCCTTCGTCATCGCTTAGCGATTGATTACATTATCTGTGATTGAATAGTATTCCTTTACTGTTGCTTATTAGTTATAGTCATTTCGATATAATACATTTCAATTATGATATATGGTTTCATTCTGTGTAATTGGGCACAGGCTACAGATCCTTTATCATTTCGGGTGCTTATAAGCAATTGGCATCAAGTCAAAAATCAAGGTTACAAGATAATGTTATAATTTAAATTTCACATAGGTTTCATACAAAAGCAAATCAATAAAAATATAACATTTGTTAAAAGAACGACTCAGGGTGCCTTGCTCGCAAGCTCACGATTTATAGCTAGGATATTCGCTCAGTCAGGGGAGGAAAATGTTAGTGGATTCATCAAGTCCCTTGCTTACATTACAATCACAGTCATACGAAAACTAAAATTCCAGCACGAAGAGACAGGAAACAATACACAGTGTTATTCACAGCATAAAACGATTTCATTAAATATATACACATATTATACCATCAAATATAAATTGTCCATGATAATAAATGAAATATGTGTGCAAATTATGTTTATAACAATATCAAAATATATACACATGTTGTGC
>MU183032.1:43087-53287 GCA_016904865.1 Pissodes strobi | reverse complement strand
AGAAATTGGGAATCTTTTTGGACTCCACAAATCCACTGTTGGCTTAATTTTTCACGAGATTTGCAGTATTTTATCAGGCAGTCGGTATGAATTTGTTAATTGGCCAACAGTAGAACAGGCAGAAGCAACCAAAAATTATGTGTTAGAAGAAAATGAGTTTCAAAATTGTATTGGATTTGTGGATGGTTGCCACATCCAAATTATAGCCACTGGAAGAAAAATTGGGTTAGCCTTGGGTTAGTTCTTGTTGATTGAGCCCCCGTAGCGAGCGTAGCGTCTTGCTTTTGATTGGTCAGGACTATCCCTGACTTAGACCTCGCTAGTGGGTACCTTTCCCGAACCTAACTGAAAACACAAGGTCTATGTCAATCAACGTCGTTATAGACGAACGGTAAGGTGTTCACTCGTAGAATTGAGCCCCCGTAGCGAGTGTAGCGTCTTGCTTTTGATTGGTCAGGACTATCCCTGACTTGATTAGCGGCTAGGTCGCGCCGGTCTAAAATCGTTCCCGATGACGAAATACTGCGTGCGACGCCTCCCTCTCTCTCTTACCACTCCAACGCCATCTAGTGTATGTGGCGTTGACTCGAGCGATTGTATTCGCGCTATGTCTTCGCGATACAATCAATTTGCAGCATGAGCCGTCGTGGTCTAGAGGTTTAGATGGTTGGGTCTCAATTATGTGGCTATCGGCGGCGGCTGGCGGCTCGGGTTCAAATCCCGTTGCTTTTTTTATATTTTTTCACGGTTAAGTTCTAAACAGTTTTTTTCTTGATTTTGGGTATGTCTTAGGTTAGTTTTGGTTAGCAAACAGTTTTTTTCTTGATTTTGGCTATGTCGTGGGTTATGTTTGGGTTAGCCCCTGGTTAGTTTCCTTTTCTTGAGCCCCCGTAGCGAGCGGTAGCGAGCGGAGGGCCATGCGAAAAGTGAAATATTACTTATTGTAATACGTGCCCGTACTTTGGATGCACTTTTTTACGAAATATACAGCAGCTTGCAAGTGTTTCCTTTAGGGGTTCGCGAGACCGAGACCTGGCAAGTCTCGGTCTTGGTCTCGAAGAAAAAATTTAGTCTCGGTCTCGGTCTCGGGTCTCGAAGCTCGAGACCGAGACCGAGACTACCTTGGTCTCGGTCTCGGTCTCGGTCTTGTCTCGGTCTCGGTTTGAGCAAATAAAAAGTAATTAAATAATTTACTGTTTTATTTCGTTAATAACACAAACGTTACTTCGGAATGTTAAGTTAAATGAAACATCTAATAAGTGTCTCTTGTGTATCGGTTCTTGGTGTAGATGTGATATTAGGGATAAACTTCTTAAATAATTTTACATTTTTTGTTTGGATAATAATAGTTAACTTAAATAGGTACCTAATAATATTTTAATATATTTCATGTTAGTTTCTAAATTGTTGTTTTGATATAAAAATGCTTACTTCTAATGTAGGTAGTGATAGGGATTTTTAAGTATGTACACATAAAAACTAGGTACCGATTTATGTAAATTTTATTGTCAAAGTCAACGCTTTTTCTTCTAATTTTTTACATTTCTTATCAGTTGTAGCGTAGCGATACAAAGTGATGTCATTTTCAAACATTCTGTATTATATGGAAACATTTATTTTGTAAACTCTTAAAATTTAACGGTATACAGGGTGTCGCGAAATTAGTGGACGAAACATCAACCAGGTAATTATCGGTCAAAAATAACTAAAATTTTTCTTATAAATATATATCCGGAAGGGAGCTAGAGCCTCTTAAAAATGGGCCCCTGAATATAGTTTTCTTTAATTATTTCCGAAACGGTGTAAAATAGAGTTTAAAAATTTTGGGATTCTACTAACTTTAATATTCTGAATTTAAAAATGGAATTAAAAATAAAAAATTTTAGCCAGGTGCGAACATTTTAAGGGGTGAATCTAAAAATTAACTTTTTTTGGGCTAACATTTTATATATTTTTTCTTCAAATTTAGAAAATTTAAATTTTTTTTCGCAAAAAAGTGCCTCTTAGTTTGCTTCGCTAGGACGCAGCGTTTTTGAGAAAAACGGATTTTAAAGTATACTGACTGCCAAAAACGGGTGTAAAATGAAGGTTTTTGATATTCCCCAAAAATTCCTTTTGACGTTACAAAACTTCATATTATTATAAAATAGTAGAAACACTTGTTCCAGAAACAGTTATGACAGATTTTCAAAATTTGATAAACTATAGCATTCAAATTACACCCGTTTTTGGCAGTCGGAATACATTTATAATCCGTTTTTCTCAAAACCCTGCGTCGTAATGATACGAAATAAGAGGCACTTTTTTACCCAAAAAAAAATAAAATTTTCAAAACTTGTAAAGAAAATAAAAAAATAGCCCACAAAAAAGTTGACGTTAAT
The DNA here is from genome assembly GCA_016904865.1 of Pissodes strobi. Classification (NCBI taxonomy): domain Eukaryota; kingdom Metazoa; phylum Arthropoda; class Insecta; order Coleoptera; family Curculionidae; genus Pissodes; species Pissodes strobi. Next base: position 50,906 of record MU183032.1, on the reverse strand, counting down.
TTTTTATATTCACTCCCAAAATGTTAAGCACCTGACCTGACTAAAATTTTCTATTTCTTATTCCATTTCCGAATTCTAAATGTTAAACTTAGTGTACTTAGGGGTATTCCAAAATTTTAAAACTCTATTTTACACAATTTTGGATTTAATTAAAAAAAAAAAAACATCTTTAGGTGCCCACCTTTAAGAGGCCCTAGCTCCCGTATATGTTTATAGAAAAAATTTAAGGTATTTTTGACCAGGGCTATGCTTCGTATACTAATTTTGTGACACTCTGTATAAGTATACGGTACATACTGTATAAGTGGATATGGTCAAAGGTGGCCATTCATCTTTTAATATACTAATCTGACACGGTTGTACCAGAAGCAGATATCCAGTTGTTTTAATGGATACGCGATGTTTTATTACCTTGTAGATATTACGAAAAATGTGAAAACTCATAGCTGTTTATTGCTTGGAAATGGCTCAAAATAAGTTATCTACATAATTACATATTATGTACATAACAGTATAACCATTCTTCTAGAATCTTAAAAAGAAACAGCCCAATTTAAAATAAACAAGCGTTATACCCGGAGTTGCACGATTTTTCAATTTTTTGGTTGATTGGACCCCGTTGGCATAAATTGCCAATAACATACATAAAAATTTGATTTTTTCAGAAACATAAATTTTGAAAATTCAACAAATAAAAATATTTTTCGAGACCGAGACCGAGAGTCTCGTTACCTTGGTCTCGGTCTCGATAGGTAAGTCTCGGTCTCGGTCTCGATTCTAATTTCCAGGTCTCGGACCGTCTTAGACCGGCACGACCTAGCCACTAGTCCTGACTTGGACCTCGCTAGTGGGTGCCTTTCCCGAACCTAACTGAAAACACAAACTCTATGTCAATCAACGTCGTTATAGACGAACGGTAAGATGTTAACTCGTACTCCCTCTACAGTGTACTGGTAGAAGTTTTTTAAAACTCTGAAGCTCCTATATCAATATTCTGGTCTTCCGAAAAAGAACTTTCTTTCGCAAATCATATAATATAGACCAAGAAACGCGATACTTATTCTACAATATTCTAAGATACCTATGTTGTTTATTTTCAGCATGGCTACACTTACCAATATTTTTCACCATAATATTCTTCAATTCATCCAATTCACTATGAACTTTAGAAATAGTGTCTACATCATGACTTTCAGAGTAATGTTTCATTTCGTTGGCCAACTCCCTAGCAAACTCTGAATTTAATGAGTATGCAAGTGCTGTATCGGCACTGAGGCCATAACGTGCCTGGAATCTCCTCTTGATTTCGTTCAGAAATAGGAAAGCTCTACTTCTCTCAAATTCCTAGAAGATAAAGTACCTAATGTAGTAACTCATATGAGAGATAATAGAAAATGTAATAGTTGAAACGAAATTAAATGTTATTATTGCAGAAGTAACTAAGATGTTAAATTTTCACCCCATATTTACCAGTTTAAAATTGATAATTTCAATAAACTTACACGTACTAATATACACTGAGCTTAGCGTCAGTCATTTTAAATATGCTTCGAGAATTTGGAATTCTAATATTTACTAATACAGACATTGAACAAATTGAAATGGTCTCTGTAGTATATATATTTTCAACAAAATAAAATATATCCACAACATATTTTGTATGCTAGACTCCTACAATATCCATACCGTCAATGCAAGGCGTTTTATGTGCGTATTATGTCATCGTTATTTATTTATTCTTTTAACGAGTACTCAAATACTCATTTTTACATAACTGGAAAACTGTGCAAACTACTTGAATTATAAAAAAATAATGTGATATTTACAAATTGTTAGATTCTGCATAACACATTTTTAAGGTTCAAAGTAATATCTAACTAAGAAATAAGCCTTTTAGAGTTAAATATTTATAATTCATATTTCTTGGTGCATCTTGATACCTTCTACCTGTTTGGGGAACTTGTTCAGATGATATTTTCAATAAAATGAAAATTTTACAAAATAAAATTCTAAAAATTACTTTTAACTATGATTTATTAATAAATACAGATTTATTATACCAGAATAGGTGTTTTTAGATCGGAACATATTTTAATTATAGAACAATGTAAATTAATGTACAAAATAATTAATAGGCCACAAAAGTGTAATTCTGATTTCACATTTCTGAATGAAGTCCACAATTATGGTACAAGATCAGGCAATAATACATATATTTCACAAAGCAGAATAAATATAGGATTAAATTTCCCTCTCATAGCTGCATCCAGGGTACATAATGACCTGTCCGATAGTATGAAAAATTCAAATAGCTTAAAGATATTTGATAAACTTTTTAAAAAATCACTTAGACACTAACTGATACACTAGGAATTTGATTAGTAAAATAGTATGGGTAGTATGTGCCTAGATTTGTGCTTAAGCTCGGGAATTGAAATTTGAATTGTACGGCTGTTGTTCTTTTTTTTCTGTTCTTGCGGATTTTTGTATGGGTACAAATTTAATGTTATACTCTATTTTCGAAGTAATAAATCATTTTCTGATGGCTGATACATAGGCGTACATAATTACGTACATATACGTACATATTTTAAACGTTTACCTGTCCTAATACTCGGACTTTCCCAGCATTACATTTATCACACTTAGGTTTTTTTATTACTATTGTAAACATTCAAATTTGACCCAATACCCAAACGTACGCTACTGCAGGTAGAAAATGGCCCCTTTGCTAATAAAGCCTATTGTTTGCAGCGGGATTGCCATACAAAACAGGGTGGAATGGTTAAAATATAATACAGCAGGCTATAACAGCTGTGGCTAAATATTTAGAAATCACAAAAATTTATTTGACCACTCTGTTAGCGTTTTGCATTTATAAGTAGGTTTTATTACTCCGCACCATTTCGAAATAGAGTATAAAGTAGTATCCACTGTTATTACTGAAGTTATGATTTTTTTAGATATGTAATTTTTCTTAAGACCAGTGTTTGAAACACTGCATCAAGAAATGTTATTACTATTGTTATCTAATACTGGTGATAAATAAAATGATTACAAACAAAAAAATATCGAAACAGAATTATGGCACCCGACGCGCGTTTCGCTAACCATGTTGGCATCATCAGGAGATGATTAAAACTTGTTTTAATCACCTTAATCATGATTAAAACTTGTTTTAAGTTTGTTGAGTGCAATAATTCTGTTTCGGTATTGTGGATAAAACTCTGTTTTAGTGCATTTTGCCGAAGGTTCCAAACCCCAACGTAGTCATAACACATGCATAAACTAGATATGTTTTATGCTTATCAGTAGTATATAAAACCATTTGTCTTGATATTATTTTTAATTAGTTATATATACGTATAAATGAAGAGTAAAGGATGTGTGCATGTACGAAACATAATAAATGAAACACCCTTTGTATTTCATGCAAAATTTTTAATCCGAAAGGACTTCCTAAAGTAGCGTAACAGAACGCCTAGGCCATCATCAGTGTTTCCTGAAAAGTAAGTAAAAGAACCACTCATTAGTGGAAAGTCAGACTGCTGCAGAATTTTTAGGTAAAGAAAATTATACAATTGACATTGTTATGTTTAGATACTAAATTCGTTAGGATTTGAAAAGGGTTAATTAAAAGTGTAAATTAAGAATGATCTTTTGTGATTTTTTTTAATTAGTAGAATGAAAGGAAAATGATAAGAGTTCTTTTACTTACTTGTCAATGGAAAAAAGAACATATCCATGAAGATAAACAAACAACACAAATCGGTCATTGCCGATTTGTGTTGTTTGTTGAGTGCTCAACAAATCTCCCACATCAAACGCCTCCGACGTAGAACTCAGGATTTTGAGAATATTGCTCTCGTACCAAAAATTGAGGATCAACATCGCAAAATTGAAAGCCTCAATAATGATTTAGCAGCTTGCAGATTCTAACAGCAGTTAAACCTCCCTCATTGCAGAATTAAAGTGTAAGATTCACTCTCTTGAAGCACAATCTAAGGACCTACCACTAGAAAAGCATAATCTAAACAAGAAGATGAACTCGCTGAATGGAGAAAAAGATACCCTTATGACCGACCTAAAGGAAACTAAGTATGAATTAATGAGGATCTGTGCCCAAAATCTAGAGGCTTAGGTTAGAACAACAACGTATGGTAAAAGCTCTAACAGCAGAAGCAGATAAATCGCAGAAGAGATCGCAAATAAGGATCTAAAGGGCCAATTTATGGAACTTCAGGTACAGTGCCGCGAAATGGTAACATCTATTCGCATACTGGAATCGGAAAATAATACTTTCAAGAGAATTGGAGAATATGGGAAATGTCCTTCCACAGTTAACCCTAAATTGCGACTCTAATTGTAACATAGAGGGTAATAGCACTACTGTTGACATTATTAGTGGCATGAATGATGTTTTTGCAGATAAAGAACATAAAAGTAGTAATCTCCTTTTTTTGTCAGATAATCATGGCCGATCTCTTTTTAACCATCTAACTAATTCTGTCAGCATTAGCAGATATTCTAGTAATCTAAAAGTGCAACATATTTTAAAGCCAAGAGCATGCCTCTAAACGCGTTGTTGAAGGCATTCAGAACTTAGTTAATAATTTTAGTGAAAATGATTATGTGTTGATTATGGCAGGATCAAATTAGTTTTTAAGCAATATAAAGAGTATTTTGGATAAGATTGAAGGTTGTTCTCATACTAATTTTATTGTTTTCTCAGTTCCATACTTTTACCCTTACAACGCTTTTTATTACAAAATAAATTTAGAAATCTTTAAGTATAACTCTCGGCTAAAATATTTAATAGAAAGTTATAATTCTAAGTCCGAAAACGTAATTCACTTTCTTCATACTAACAAAATAACTAAAAAAAATCCAAGGAATTGTGTGATAATGTACTAAATCTGATAACGTTGAATAATGTTTTTAAGCAGAAAAACCTTACATTTATTAAGACTACTTCAACTTTTGATGAATCAGAAAAAGTAACACCAAAACTCACCAGCACCTTTCAAATAATTTAAATGAACAACAAATTGGAGAAGAGAATAGCATAAGTAATTGCTTATTGATTGTGAATCCTGAAAATAATGATTCAAGAGTAAGCTTTCCTAAGTGACTGCTTCATAGCAATTAACAAGTTAAATTACTTAATAGAAGAGAAGACCTTTGAATTGTCTATGTGTTTTAGCAAGAAGCACAATTTATATGTTATATGTGTATACCGTTCACCTTTGGTATCAATTGGGGAATTCCTTCAGCGTCTGGATTTAGTTTTATTAAATGTTCCATCCTTATCAAACATTATTTTGACAGGAGATTTTAAAATCAATTTTAACGATAAAGGTTCTGTTAACATTACGCTACTTACCAACCTATTTATTAGTTATGGTTTATATATGCATGTTGATGAGCCGACTCAGATCACGGACAATTCTTCAACTTTAATTGATTATTTTTGTTCAAATTATGACAAGGTATCCTGCTTCAGTATTCCCGGTAGAATTCTCAGTACGGTGAATTTTGACAAATTTCATTCTTTATGTCTTCGTCTAGACTGGCAAAACTTGGATACTATAGATCCAATTGCCAGTTTTTATAATATTTTAGTTAATTTATTCAATCAAGCATTTCCTCTGCAGTTGATAAAAAAAAAGAGTACAAGGCAAAAAAACCTGGTTGACTAAGGGTCTTAAGATATCAGGAAAAAACCTTCGATCACTGAATTATCTAAGAAAATTCAGTACTGACCAAAGCTTTATAATTTATTGTAATAAATACCGCAACATCTATGAAAAATTCCTTGAGTCTGCTAAGAGGGTATACTACGCCAATAGACTCTCAATGGCGAAAAATAAACAGAGGGAAAGTTGGTCAATTATTAATGACTTTCGCAGATTGATCCGAAGCACCTAAATAAATTTTATTGCAGTGTAGCGAACAAGCTAACTCAAAATCTCATATCTAGCACTGATCCTTTGTATTACCTTGGAGATGTTCCTCACACTGGCTCTTTTGGTCTTTTCGGACAGACGGGAAGTGGAGACCATTTCTGAGTTGAGGAACAGAAGGAGTAGGGCTGAGGATAAAATATCTGCTGAGGTCCTCCTGCGGCTGCCTGATGGTGCTCTTAATGCTCTTTCAGCTTCTATCAATGAGTCCTGGTTGTGTGGTGTCTTTCCGGCATGTTTGAAGAGTTCATTGGTGGTCCCTGTGTTTAAAGGTGGTGACTCTGGGGACCCCTCCAATTACAGACCTATCTCCTTACTTCCTACTCTGTCTAAGGTAATTGAGAAACTCGTTAAGAGGAGGATGTAGAACTACCTTCAGTCTTTTGTTCTGATAACTAAGAGGCAATTTGGGTTTCAGACATCTAAAGGTACTCATGATGCCATCTACAGTTTCCTTGAGAGGGTCTATTTTGGAGTAAATCGGGGTGACTTATGGGCAGCAGTGTTCTGTGATCTGTCCAAGGCGTTTGATTGTGTGGATCATGGAATACTTCTGTCGAAGCTAGAGAGGTATGGGTTCCGTGGCGTGGCTCATTCTTGCTTTTCATCTTACCTCGAGGTCCGGTACCAGTCTGTTATGCACTCTGGGATGTGATCTTCCACTTTAAGGATTGACTGCGGGGTTCCACAGAGCTCGGTTTTGGGACTTATAGTATTTTGGTTTACATCAATGACCTTGTTAACCTGAATATCTCTGGTGACTTCACACTTTTTGCCGACGACACTTCCATACTGTGGCAAAATAGGAAGGTTTTGGGGCTAAAGGACACAATAACAACGGACTTAAAGCTCATCAAAAAATGGTTTAACTCGAACCGCCTCTGCCTCTGATGGATGGGGACCTCCTACCCAGCACACTTACCACTAAATTCCTGGGAATACAAATAGATAGCGAGCTACGTTTTGAAGACCACATAGTGACTCTTAATAGAAGCCTATCGTCGGGTTGTTTTGCAGAGCGATATGTGTGTGCGAAGATGTGGTTAGAGAGAAGTTGTGGCACCAGCTGGCGCGGTCTGTCTATTTCCCGCTGGTCGACAGATTTATCTTCGATTTATGGTTACTATAGATCGTACTGCCTTTTTTGGAGGATAAAGATGATGCTTAGGAGACCCAGGCCCGCATTACCCCGTAGTGGAGTCGCACCCTCGATATGGTATACCATTATGGGGTAATGCGGGCCTGGGTCTCCTAAGCATCATCTTTATCCTCCAAAAAAAGGCAGTACGATCTATAGTAACCATAAATCGAAGATAAATCTGTCGACCACACTTTGTGGCTCAGAGAATTCTAACTCTGACATCTCTTTATATTGGAGACAGCAACACTCATTTTAAAAAATCGTGTTGAACTTCAAGGCCCCTTCCCTGCATAATACCCGTCAGGCCCTAAGTTTGCCCCTGCCACTTCCAAGAACCACCGTGGTCAAAAAGTCGTTAATTTATGAGGGTCGGAAATTATATAATCACTTACCGGCAGAATTAAGAACTGTTAACTCTTTAAAGACCTTTCGTCGCTTGCTTTTGAGAAAAGCGTATTACAACATGGAGGAATTCTATCGGGATGCGTGTTGAGATAATTGCCTTAAAACAGAATAGGGTTGATTATCATCTACTGTATAACTTGATTCTTGAAGTCGACTGGTCACCTGTGTATTCGTCGCTCGACGTTAACGACGCATGTGCACCTCTATACGAAATCTTGAATGGTATATTCAGCTCCTGTGTTCCACTTAAGCAGAAGCGACGTCGAAGATTTCCGGTTTATTACTCCCGAGAGCTTATTAATAATATATA
>MU183032.1:22840-42987 GCA_016904865.1 Pissodes strobi | reverse complement strand
TCTTGGGATTTAGGTTCTGATTTTTATTAAAGGGCCATAATATTTGTTACATGGCTTTATTAAAAACGTTTCGACTCAATTTCGGTCTTCATCTACAATAGTGATTTATAAAAAATCTTGGAAAATATAAATGAAGGAAAAGGCCCCTTAAAAAGTACAAATCGGCTCTTTATCAAACTAATTTCCACTCTCTTAGAGGTCTAAGAAAAAAGCAAATACGTAACGATTATAAAACATATGTGTTAAACTCTGAGAGAAATATTTGTAACGACCCATCTAATTTCTGGGCTTCTATTGGTGGTAAAAAGGGTCAATCTAGAATTCCCGGAATAATGAGGCTGTCAGATAATACTGTTGTTAGGGATCCACAGGCCATAGTCGATGCCTTTGCCTCGTTCTTTGGTAGTAATTTTATAGCTTCTGTTGACGTGGTACGCCCCTTATCTCGTTGTAACTTGCCACATATTAATATCTCTAAGGTTGAGACCTCTCAAGTAATTGCAGCTGGTAAAAGGCTTAAAAATAAGCTGACATCTGGTGTGGATGGTATTCCTAGTTTCTTGGTCAGAGATTGCATTGGTGTCCTGGCTGATCCTCTTACCAGCATTTTTAACTTAATCTTGTCTACAGAGCAATTCCCCAATATATGGAAGACAGCTAGAATATCACCCATATTAAAGTCTGGGGACCATGATCAAGTAGGCAATTACAGACCAATCTCAATACTTTGCAATTTCTCGAAAATATTTGAAATTATCTTGCACCAGTCCTTGTTTCACCACGTCAAAGGTCTTATCTCTATTGACCAGCATGGGTTTTTTAGTGGGCGGTCATGTGTTACAAATTTGTCGTGTATCGGCCCATATATGCGAATCTATTGACAAACATACTCAAGTTGATGTTATTTACACAGACTTTCAAAAGGCGTTTGACCGAATAGATCATTATATCTTGTTGAATAAATTGAATCAGTATGGGCTCTCAGATGGGCTAATTAATTTGTTTCGCTCATATTTGCTTAATAGATATCAGTTTGTTGAGTTTGAAGGCTTTGAATCAGAAAAATTTAATGCCACTTCAGGTGTACCTCAGGGTTCCAACCTGGGTCCCCTTTTGTTCATATTGTTCATCAATGACTTAGTTGCCTTAATCAAATGTCGTAATCTGGCTTACGCTGATGACTTAAAGCTATATCTTAGGATCAATACTTTAATGGATTTCTTGTTTCTTCAGAGTTGTTTGAATGACCTGGAAGTTTGGTGTGTTGAGAATAGGCTGGGACTGAATGCGGCTAAATGTAGTGTGGTTAGTTATTCTAGATGAGGGTCCCCTATCATCTACAACTATTTCATTGACAATACCGTTTTGAATAGACTTGACCAGATTACTGACCTTGGCATTACCTTCGACACCGAATTTAGTTTTATACCCCATATTAGCAACATTGTAAGTTCAGCTTTGACAAAGTTAGGGTTCATAATTAGAAATTCTGAAAGCTTTACTCTCGAAGGTACATTTAAATTAGTGTTTTTTTGTTTTGTTAGGTCAAAATTAGAGTATGGCTGCACTATATGGAACCCTCTATAGCAATGCCATATTGATTTAACTGAGTCTGTTCAGCGCAGGTTTGCTAAGTATTTGGCTTATAGGTTGGATGGTACATATCCAGTTAGAGGGTGTAACCATCATCTACTCTTGGACCGGTTTAATCTAGTACCACTTCAGTTAAGAAGAAATATATTTCTAATAAAATGTTTACATGGTATACTTAATGGTCTGATTGATAGTCCTGTGCTTCTTTCTAGCCTTTCGTTCCTAGTCCCCAGACTTAATAATAGACATCCTCAAGCCTTCTTTCTGCCTACACCTCGCTCTAATATATTGTTTAGATCGCCCCTATATGCAATGTGCTCCTTGTTTAATAAAATCTGTCATTTGTGCGATATAAATGATTTCCCTGTTCGTGCGATCGTTGGTGCAGTGATTGATCGGCATTATCAGAATTGGAATTAATATCACAAACTAGAATTTATTTTCATTTGTTTTTTTATTGTTTTTTTATTATTATTAAGTATTAGGTATTATTATTTAATTTTATTTTTTTTCATGCATAACATGATTGTATACTGTTTATTTATCAATTTCCTGTTATTGGGCAATACGCCTGTTGGAAATAAAGGCTTATTATTGTTATTATTATTATTAATAGTTTGTAATTTCTTTAACTGTGTAACTTTTGTTTTGTTTCTTCTTTTATCTATGTATGTTTATGCAATTTTAACGTAATTATTGACTTGAGTCTTACTTTTTAGTTATTCAAATCAAATCAAATCAAAATATGCTTTAATGTCATAAAAGTATACATTTTGTTGACAAAGCTTTACTACAACTAAAGTAATACAAATAAAACAAAAACAATGTAGCAAACTATAAAATTACACATACTAGTATTATAAAATATTCGTCGACAGTAGTTTTTCTAAATCCTTTTCTACAAGTAGACGCTCCTATATTACATAGAAGCTTATTAAGACATTTATCTAAACGTATACAAATCTCAAAACTTAAAACTAAAGACATGCCACGGAGGTAAAAATACATATGGTCGAGCAGTAAAATAAAACGTAAGTAAACAAACACAGTAAACAAACAAAGGGGTCAAGAAACCTCTCCTCATAATACTCCATAACCTATAATAAGCCCCGGCAACAGGTAAAATCCATAACTCTCCACAAATGGTCACAATGATAAAAAATTATACATGAAAATTCAACTAAAATTACAAAGCATTTGCCGAGAACGCACGGATATCACTGAGAGCAGCTGTAGAATTCTCCAATTGAGTAGTAGGCTCTCTCAACAAATAAATTTTTCACCTTTGTTCTACACTTCCTTGTATCAGTAATTTGCCTCAATTCGGCTGGGAGGTGGTTAAATAGCTTTTTGCCATTAAATATGAATGAGTTCTTCGTAAGGGATGAAGTAGGTATCGGAAGAGGGATAACATACGGCCGGCGCGTATGGTATGCTCGCGAATCATCATTGATTTGGCTTTTATATTTCCGGTGTATTAGACATACTGTCTCCAGAATAAATATACTCGGAAGTGGTAAATTTTTTTGTGAGATAAAGAGCGGCTTGCAAGAGTATCTGTTATTTGCTCTGCACAAAACACGTAGCGCTCGCTTCTGTAAGACAAAGACTGAGTTAAATAATTGGTCAGAACAAGAACCCCAAAAGCATATACCATATCGTAAATGGGATTCTATGAGTGCAAAATATACATTTCTTACAATGGCAAGATCCAATTCATACACCGTAACCCTCAATGCGAAACATCCCCTAGACAATTTAATATTCAGATTATATACATGCTGATCAAATTTCAGTCTTTCATCAATATAAATCCCCAAAAACTTGTTCACCTGTACTCCAGTCATCAGAGCAGAATCGAGGTAGACATCGCGGACATTGGATCTAAACATCATCCGTTGAGTCTTCGATACATTCAGCGTCAGGTAGTTTGCATCTCACCATTTCTTGATTTCAGACAGATCCTCACTCACAATTCTTCCCAAGCAAGCAGGATCTCTCGCTCCAAAGCACCGTGATATTGTATGCAAACATTGTAAATTTACCCGAGATGTTCAGGTCCGAAAGATCATTTATGTACACTAAGAATAAGAGGGGACCCAAGACAGAGCCCTGTGGCACCCCCGATCCGACATTCAAGAGCCTCGACCCCTTGTTGCCCACAATGACAGATTGGACACGGTTAGATAAATAGGAAGTAAACCATGACAAAGCCACACCTCTGATACCATAAAATTTCAATTTGCTCAGCAATACTCTGTGATCCACGCAATCAAATGCCTTGGACAGATCACAGAATACCGCCGCAGCACCGTCATTGTCATTCAGATGCAGGTAAAGACTCTCCAATAGTGAAAACATGGCATCGCTGGTGTTCCTTGATGCAAGAAATCCGAATTGAGCCTCACTTAACACTCCCATAGCATCCAAGTATCGAACAAGCCTCACCTTAACAAGCCTCTCAACTATCTTGGCTAAAGTCGGAATTAACGATATCGGCCTAAAACTAGAGGGATCATCAGGATCTCCGCCCTTAAAAATTGGAACAACATTAGCTCTTTTAAGGCAATGGGGGAAAAAGCCCGTTGTAAAGGATGCATTAATGGCTTCCGCTAATGCCAAAAGTGCGGAGTTAGGGAGCTCAATCAACACATTGAGCGACACGCCATCCCAGCCAGATGTAGTCGCTTTTTTCATATCCGCGAATATGTCCCTCACCTCGTTAACATCAGAGGGTCGAAAAAAGAATGATTCCTGTAGGGATACATGTCGCAGGTAACTCAACGCATCTCTATTGGTGTTAATCCCATTACCCAGCCGAGATGCGATCGTACAATAAAATGTATTTAGCTGGTCACACGACAAGCTAGATCGACAGAAGATTCCATTCCGTCCCCTCAACTCATTAACAATCTTCCAGCTTTCCTTCTGTTTATTTTTTGAATTGATAATACGCCGAGAAAAGTAGTTAAGTTTTGCTCTAGCTATTGTTTTTCTATATATGCCCCTATACCTACGGTAATATCTCATAAAGGCACCATCAGAAAAGCAGTATTTACGCATTTTATGCAAAAAACGCATGTTCCTTGCAGACACTTTTAATCCTTTAGTGATCCAAGATTTTCGATTCCTTTTTTTTAATTAGTCTGAGGGGAAAAGCCATATAAAAAATACTCACCACTCTCTGATGAAAGCGTTCAAGGGGATCTCCATGGCACAGTACATCATCCCAATTTTCAACCGCACACAGTTGAGAGAACCTACTATAGTTACGCCGTGTAAACAGCCTACCACGCTTTTTTGCGGCTTCAAGATTACCGCAAGAAACATTCACACTACATAGCACAGCTTCGTGATCGGACAATCCCGCGCCCAGAACAGAACACGTAACATTGTCGGACCCCATATTAGTACACAAATAGTCAATAATGGTAGCAGTAAAACTGGTTATACGCGTTGGTTCCCCAACATGCATGGTCATATTAAATGATTCCAACAGATTCGAGATCAAGAGGTAGTCAGGGTGATTTTTATTCATAAAATTAGAAACAGTCTTTAGAACAATTTTATATTTATTGTTTCGTGTAGGATATTTAGATAGTGCATTTTTAATTTGATATGATGATAGACACTAGAGGAGTGTTTTAATGGAAAATTTTGATCTTTTTGATTCCTTTCAGGTCTGTGAGCCGATCTAATTGTGTGATTACTTGTTTTACGTATGTAACTACTTTGTTGACTTATACTTCCTTGTTATGACATGTAACTTTAATTAGCCCTACGTTCCTAATTTGTTTATACTATTTAACATGCTTTGTCAACAGAAGTTTGACTTCTTTGGTAATAAAGTACTTTTTGATTTGATTTGATTTGATAGGCAAGATAGAAAAATAAACTAAAAATCAAATATTGCAATGAAATACCAAGGATTATAAAACAAGCAGCAAATAAAGAGGCAACAAGTAGCATAATATCAAAAAACTGATAATAAGACCCGTTACAGAAAAAACACTCTACTATACTAATGCTAACTCAACAACAAACAAGTTACCAGAAATATAGATAAAAATCCAGAATACCCAGCCAATATTCATAAGTATTACTGAAACTTGGCTTAGTCCTCATATCCCGGTTGCTATGAATATGTATCAGCAATTTAGACATGATAGAGAAACCCAAATGGGAGGTGATGCATTTGTTTGAGTAAAATGTGATTTAAATGGCAAAAGGCAAATATAAATAAAACATACTCTACACCAAATTCTATTTGTGATTTGTGGCTGGATGTAAGAGTCGAAAACTATAATTTCCTGTTGGGATGAATATATCGCCTAGGCTCTACAACAGCAGAGGATAACAAAAAACCTCATACAAGTGTTGCATACCGTCTACAGAGAGAACCATATGCTGCAATCCTGGGAGACTTTAACTACCCGGAGAACAACGGGATATAATACATGTGCCCGAGAGTTTATGGAAGCTTACAAAGAATGGAATTGCAAATATATGTTTTCCTTTATGACAAGATACCACAATAGCCAAATCTCTTTGTTGAATCTGCTTTTGGTCAGCACCCATCGCTGGGCCATTGTTGTTTATTACATAAATTACGTCACTCTCATACAGACATTAAAACAAACATATGTTTCTTCGCTGACGATACTAAATTTTACTGGCACCCAATTGATCAACATTTCCTGCATGATATTAATATCATCGAGAACTGGGCAGAAAAGTGGCAACTCAAGCAAAATTAACTCAGCTAAGGTTATGAGCAGAGGGATTTGGGAGTTATTATTAACTCTCTCTTCTGAATGGGATCCAGCAGCTTTAGGGTGTGGTTTTGATGCGGCACCCCAGATCTGTAAGCAATATTCTATGCACGGTCTTATTTGCGCTTTGTAGAGCAAGAGCAACAACTGCACAGTTTTTTGTTGCGAAATAGTGAACCAAGCTTCTGGGAGGCTGATTTTGCGATGTTAGCAACGTGGTCATGCCAGGACATATTGCTGTTGACCGAGACACCCAGCAGTCCGATTGACGAGGATGAGGGAATGGTCGATCCTGCCATATGATGTCAGAGCCCGCCGTATTGGCCCTCTTGGTAAAAGTTGCTGCTTGGGTCTTTGCTGCATTGAACTGGACCAAATTTCTGTCACTCCAAGTTTGAACTTTTTCCAGGTCTTGATTAATTACTGTAATCTGCTCCTGTCTGCGGTGATAAGTATCAGTCGCTGGTAAAGGTTTTTCTGATCTAAATTGGGAGACAAGGGTACTGTCATCTGCAAAACTGTAAACAGGATTATTCGTTTCGGCCAGCATGTCATTAATATAGATGAGGCACGCCCGCGTTAATGGTGAATGTATCTGAGATGTGACCATCAACTGCAACGTGCAGAGATCGGTTCTTAAGGAAACTGGCAAGCCAGCTGCAGAGAGAGGCTGACAGTATGAAGGACGGCAGTTTGTTAAGCAATCCGTCATGCCAAACTCTGTCGAATGCCTTCGAAATATCCAACGCAATCGCTCAAGACTCTCCGTAGTTCTTAATTGCCCTACTCCATATATGAGTGACATAGACCAATATATTTCCTGTCGATCTGTCTTTGCGAACATCGCTGATTATTCTGATGTTCTCGAGGTACTTGAGTAGTTGCTGATTGACTACACGTTCAATGACTTTGGAGATTATCGGAAGCAAGGCAATTGGACGATAGTTTGAGGACGTGGTTTTCTTGCCTTTTTTTTGGAACAGGTTGCACTTGAGCGAGTTTCAAAGAAGATGGATAAATCCCTTTTCGGTAAGACAGAGAGAAAAGCCTGTAAAAAACGGGTGTTAGTTCGTTAGCGCAGTTCTTTAACACGATGGCAGTTATTCCGTCCGGTCCTGATGCCTTTTGCGTATCTAGTTCTTTAAGGAGTTTACGAATATCTCGGTGATGAAACTTGACTTCTGCCATGGTAGTGTTGTTGTTCGATATGATGTATCTAGTTCTTTAAGGAGTTTACGAATATCTCGGTGATGAAACTTGACTTCTGCCATGGTAGTGTTGTTGTTCGATATGATGGGGAGAGCCTTGCCCTGGGGGACGTCTATGGTAGAGTGCGATGAAAACATTTTGACGAGCATGTTTGCTTTTTCCTTGCACGCTATCCTGGTCAAGACTTCTCTTTAAGAATGCCCAGTCTTTTACTTGCTCGCAGTATACAATCACAGTGTTTTTTGTATATTTGAGCGTATATTTCGTGATGTTATATTTCTTTAGATCTGCCTGTAGGGCTTTATGGTTATTGAAATTACCCTGTATGACAATCGGCGGCGGGGGCTTTGTTTTGGCCTGTCTTTGCGGCGGTGACTTGTGCTGAATTTGAAGTGCTGGGAATATGCGACGAGTTTTCGCTACTTGCGTCATTATCCATATCAGACAAGGGCTCAAATGGGTTATTCGTTGGGACAGATATTTTCCCCCCAACGTCTAATTTCACGGCCTTGATGTGGATTTTGAAAGGTAGGGTCTTTAAAGGCGCTTTAAAAGGGGTAACTTCAGGAGCAGGTATCAGGAGAACAGAAGGTGTATGTTTATTCGCATCTTTCTGCGGAATATCGGTAGTTTCAGGAGCAGGCGTCTTTTGCGCGGTTTGGGCCATTTCTTGCTCCATGAGCTCTGTAGAGGTCGCAGCCTCGGCATTTAGGGTTATCAGCTGTTGGCATGTGAGTTTTTTGGTATACTTAGGCTTTTTTCTACCAGTATCAATTTTTGCCTTTATTTGGTCTTTGTTTCGTGATGCTGAGAGGCCGTGCTCGTTTCTCAGGTGACCTATGGCTTTGTTTATTTATTATTTTTATTTATTTCAATTTCATGTTACAGCAAAATAGCTTACATACGTCAACTTATTTGAGTTAAATTTCATTCATTTGAACAATACCTTAACACTATTTTAAAACCATTAATTATAAGTATCATTAAAACAGTTAAAAGTACAAATAAAAATATAACAATATATCACTTAAAATTAAGATTTTACATAGAGATAAACATCTACAACACCGAAACTTGTATATAAAACTATCACTATGTATATAAAACTATCGTTAACTTAAACATAAAAGAATAGAAATGACTGTAGAGAGAACTTGTTTACACTGGGAACGAGATATCCCTGTCTTCCAAAAAGTCATTTATATGATAGTAGGCTTTTCCAATTAGGAACTGGTAAATCAATGTTTTAAATGCTTTAAACTCGAGTCTTCTAATATATAGGGGTATTTTATTTATGAATTTTACCGAAAAGTAATCAGGTCCATTCTGACATCGACGAACTCTTCTAAAAGGCACAGAAAAATCACCCTCTCCGCGCGTGTTTAGGCCATGAATTTCACCGTTAGTTTGGTAGCTGTCTCTGTGCTGATAGATATGCAATAGATTTTGGTATATATATAAACTAGGAAATGTTGGTATTCCAAGTTCAATGAATGCATTTTTGCAATCATCTCTATAGCCCAGAGCAGCAACCACTCTAACAGCCCTACGCTGAAGAGCAAAAACCCTGATTGCCCCAGAAGAGTGTCCCCACGCAATCGCTGCATATGATAAAATTGAATGACACAAAGCAAAATAAGCTGTTTTTAAAATACAAGGTGACACCCTGTTAGACAGGTTACGAAGAACAAAGATAGCTCCATGCATCCTTCCTGCAACCTCATCAGTATGACGAACCCAGGTCAGCCCCGCATCAATGTGCACACCAAGAAATTTGGAACAATCAACAGTTTCAAATGGAGTCGTACCTATATCGCGTAAAGAAAAAACCATATAGTTGGTATTTTCTTGATTTAAAATTAGACCATTGTTCCTAAACCAGACCTCCACCTCAGACTGCATCTCACACATTCTGCCAACCGCATCCTCAAAGCTATGATCTGTAAGAGAAGCAGTTGTATCATCAGCAAAAAGTACATATCTTCCAAGATGAGTATCAGAAGGTAGAGAGTTTACATAAATTAGGAAAAGGAGAGGCCCCAAGACTGAGCCCTGAGGCACTCCCATACTTATGCCCTGTTTTACTGATGACAAACCACCACTCACCACAAACTGTTGCCTATCACTTAAATAAGACTCCAACAGTGCAATAGCGATATCACCAAACTTGTAGTACGAGAGCTTTGCGATTAGCAGTCTGTGGGAGACACAGTCGAAAGCCTTGGTCAGGTCACAGAACATAGAGCAAGCATAATCCTTATTATTTATTGCATCAGAAATAAACGAGACCAAATCAATGATTGCCAACGAAGTACTTCGACCCCGCCGAAAACCAAATTGCCTTTCACTCAGGATATTTGCAGAATCAAGATACCCCAAGATCCTCTCAGATATGCACTTTTCAAATATCTTTGACAGTACTGGCAGCAAAGAAATGGGGCGGTAGTTGGACACCTCACTGTGATCTCCCTTTTTAAAAATGGGAACCACAAGAGCGGTCTTCCAAATGTCCGGAAAGATTCCCTCTCGGATACATCCATTTATTACCTTTGTTAAGGGAACAAAAATAATGTCGCGAACACTCTTGATGAGCCTCATTGACAATCCAAAACAATCCCTACTATTCTTGTTTTTTAGTTTACTTATAATGTCTCTGACCTCAATATTAGATCAGGGATGAGGGATTTTGGTGCTATATTTGAAGTAGTACGAAGTGGCTCTATTAAGAAGTAACAGGGTTTGCATTTATCCATATAATTCTGCATTCTCCTAAAGATTTTACGAGTCTTCTCGAATATAACTTCATCCGAGGGTGCCTGCAAAGAACTTGACGCAACAGAAGTATTACAATCGTGTGAATCCACTATTTTTTAAGGCGAAAAGTCGGGGCTCCGTCCCCGAAAACTGAAAAAAGTACTATAAAACCGTTAGTTTTTACTAACGCCTTTTTGCAGAACGTAAATAAACAAATATGTATTCGGCAATTTTTTGTCGCGATAAACGATTTAAATTTCGCTTGGCTCAATTGCACAGGGAACCAATTTACCTGTTCTTCGAGCAACGCGTTATCGAAGAAAAGAACGGCGAACTTTCGCTACTACTTTCCCGGGTGTAACGTGAAAATAAGGAAATTTTAGCAACTGGACTCATAATTTGATTTGTGCATATTTCATTTAGTAATTTTTTTATCATTCTACTAATATTTCACTTGGTGCATGGCCCTTGGCTCGCTCCGGGGGCGGGGGCGCAATGAAACGAAACTAACTCAAGACATACCCGAAAATCAAGAAAAAACTTCTTTTTTGACCATAATTACTTTTTTTTATATACAGTAACAAAGGAAAAGATGTATTCAAACTAATATACAGCCAATATTATTCCATGACAAATTCCACACAGGGAAATATATCACAAAGATTTATGAAGCAAGCACTATTCCAAAAGCTTTAACTTAAGATTCTTTTTAAACCTTAGTAAACTTGTGGCAAAAAAATCCAAATTACAATCAGTACAATGCAAATTAGCAGATTTTACCATTCTCACCAAAGGTGCATTCTGACAGTAATTTTTTCTACAGTATGGGCCGCTAAACAGATCTGAGCTTCTTAGTCTACAAGCAGGTACATTAAACTTTATTTTGGAGAGAATTATTGGAGAGCTAGAGAGATTATTAACAATTTTAAATAAGGTCAAAATATCTGCCAATCAGGTTTAACTCTAGACTCCTTTTTTGCAAAAAACCATACTGCTTTGGAATTAAATCATTTATAACAAAATTGAAAATATAAGGATAAACAGGTTTTTCGAAGAGCTTGGAGAATGTGCAGAGTTTACTGATAAGTCTGTAATTATTTTTGCTTTTGTGAATACTTATCAGTATTCACAAAAGCAACTATATATAGAACCATAATACAACCACTCTTTGATTACTGTGGGTCACTTCTCTATTTGATGAATAATAATCAAAAAAACTCACTTTAAAAGCTCATGAATAGAGGTATGCGAATAGTTCTAGAATTCATCACTATAAACAACCAAGTTCATAAGTATAAAACACGAAACAACAAGGATTTCCATGTAACAAGAATCAGGTTAACATTGTCGACTGCCTCACTGTTTGTGAGGGGAATTTGTGAGTACAATAAATTACCAACAAATATAAAGAATTGCCAAAATCTTTCTTTATTTTGGAATCTGCTGTTGAGGAACAGGGTGAGGTGTAGGGTGATAGTGAAATAATGAGATATGTGATTTTATTTATGTTGTATTTGTGTGGATATGTTGTATGTATTAGGTCTCCTATTTGAATAAAGTTATTAAATGCTAATTGTTGTATTGCTGACATCAAGGGAATTCATTATGGCTAATATATGTTTAAAAAGAGCTGTATGAGTGGATTGATTTTGTAAAAAACCATGTTGCATAGTACTGAAAAATGAAAAGGTATATAGGAAGTTTAGCGGTCTATTGTAGAAGGCCCTTTCAAAGACTTTTGAAAAAGCAGATGGGATGGCAATTGGTCTATGATTCTCCAAATGTCTTTTATCGCCCTTCTTATGCAAAGGTATGACTCGACTCTTTTTCAAACTTGTAGGGAAAAGTCCTTCGAGAAATGACTTGTTGATTATGAATGAAAGTGGTTTGCATATTAAAAGTGATATATTTTTTAAGAGACTACATGGGATTTCATCTAGCCCTGCTGACCTTTTTGAGCATGTGGTATTGATTATACCCACAATCTCTTTCTCATCCACAGGAGTCAGAAAGAATGATCTTTTGTTAATAGAATTCAGCTCATGCTGGTTCTCCACTTCATCCCCTTTAACCATCGGAAGTTTGCCAAAGTAGTCGCTAAACAGACCACAAATTTTGTCAGCATCAGTGATAGTCTCCCCCATCTCTTTCTATCTCAAAGTTTCAGTTCTCCTGTTTCAGGATGTCCCATGCACACTTACTGGGATTATTTGAGGTTGAGTATAATTTTTACGTCTGTGTAAATTGTTTATAATAATTTGTTTTATTGCCATTTTATTGTTGCTTTTATGCTAACAGCTTTGTGAACAAGATATACCTAATTGACAAACAATAAAGCATATTTTGAATTTGAATATTATTAACCTTCTGCGACCATACCAGATCAAAGTGTACTGGAATTGTGTTTATTAGTGAAAAGTGTGCCTTAAATTTTAATCTTTATTATGAATTTCTCTGTGAAAATGTGCATCATGTGCAATTTTTTTATGTTAATATGTCTAATTTAATGTAATCTTTGCACTGAATTCAAGAAACCCTCAAAAACGAAAGTACTTATATGACACCAGAACCCCCTATTTGAATTTTGTAGATTAACAAACGTGTTGCGACATGTCTGTCTAACGTACGATATAACAAGAGGCAATTTAAAATTGTGTTCTAATATAAGGACATCATGTCTGATTTAAGATCATAGTTAGAAACTACTATTTAACAGAGTCCAACTTTGGCTTTAACAATTTGTTAGCCGAAACACATACTGCATGATGGAATTACCGCTAAAGAAATAAATGAATGATGGATGAGCACATCAATCACCAATACTTACATTATCTGTAATGCACATATAAATAATTCTGTTTTCACTAGTATAATGAAACAGATAACTTCCATGAGAATAAGTAAGTTTATCATCATAATCTGGTATTTTCGCTATAATCTGCTCAGTAACTTCAGCAAAATTTCCGGCACAACTTGCATATTTGGCCAACACCGTTGTTCCTCTTGATACTACACTGTACAAAATAGGCATCTACAAAAATAAGATAAATTTACTGTAAAATTAATAATTTTTACAAGAATACTACCGTCAATAATAACTCGATAAAATAATAATCTTGACTAGCAGAAAATCAAAATATGACCTAAAACGACAAATTAAATTCCAAATAAACAACAAAGCAATTGGGATTAGGATTAGAGGTGTGGAAAAAGTATCTACCGAATAAAAAAGATGAAATATTGAAATACTTTGCTCAGTAAAAAGTAACGGATATAAGCTGCTTACGAACAGACAATTTTCTGACCTAACTTTAAGAAAACTACTGAGTTGCGCGTACGATCTGACAGAACTAAGTTAGAATCCGTCTTCCCCCCTTACCCCAGCTAAGGCACCCGGAATTTCGACTGAGCTAAATTTCTGAACTTAGTTGGCGGGATATACGGCGATTTTGAATTTTTGACGTTTAATAATTTCTATTGCGGTTATGTTTATTTATTTATTTTTGTGTCCAAATATGGTCCAAATAATCAAGCATCAGGCATTCAAGCTGGCAATTGCTTAGGATACATAATATATTAATATATGCTGAGAACTGAGAAGTAAGGCGTAAAGCCACAAACCTAGACAAAATGAATGAATTGAAAATTAATTTTAAAATAAACGAGGAAATGCTAAGTAGAAAATTCGGTGGATGGAACGTACCATTTATTGAAGGCTATTCTATGACAATGATATTATTATACAATAAACTCAAATATCTAATATTCTTGTAACATGATACAAAGAATAACAGGTATGATATTGCGCACGCCAATATCAGCTGACTCGCTCCTGTCGACGTCACAATGAGAGTTGCCGCCATTAAAATCCACCGGTTTACAAGGGGACTTTCATGATATTTTAAGCTTTGTTTATTTTGCCGTGTATTTTGTGGTGTTTTGTCAGCATTTTATGAGAGTTGTGACATTTAAGTTGAATTTGGAGACTCTTTAGTGTAAAAAAACTTAAAACAAATCAGGTTATTAAAACTTTTTTGAACTATTAGTTAGTGTGACTTTGTGTGGACAATAGTAACTTATTTTGTTGTTTTAAAAGCTATATGAGGTATCATAAACAATTAATTATTGAGCAAGTAATTACGACAACATTAATTTGTGATTTTTTGCATTTTTAAGGTTAGTTATAAACTACACATATTAAAAATGCGTTGTGCTGTAGGTGGTTGGCTGAGTGACAACCAGACAAAACGTGCTGAGAAATCTGTAAGATGTCATGCTTCTCTCAAAGACAATATTGTTGAAAAACCATGGGTTACTGCTTGTTGCCGTAAAGACCATTTTAATACTAAAACCTCGAGAATTTGTGGAAAATATTTCAAGTCAGAAGACCATGAAATAAATTTACAACATGAATTGTTGCAATACGAACATAAAAAGGACCCAGTCTAAAGCGCAATGCAGTACCTTGTCTTCATCTGCCAAAATCAAAAGATTTATCTGTAAACCAGGTAAAAAGACAGGAGAGGCTTTCGAAGAGAGAATCGAAGAAGTTTGTGGAAGATATCATTGCTCAGTGCTAGCGCAACAATGGATTTTGTGGATTACATATATAAAACATTGGATAATAAACAATTATTTGTAACTGTTTTTGTAGATCTGCGAAAGACTTCAGTACTGATATTTTACCCAGTGATTGTGGTGTGCCGCAGGGCTCGGTTCTGGGGCCATTAATCTTTTCACTATATGTATTTAATTTAAGATGTGCAGGACTTATGGCACGGTACTTTACTTTTGCTGATGATACAGCTTTGGTATACACAGGTGGGGAAGTTAATGCATTAAATAGGCTTGTAAATGATGACCTAAAGTTGTATCTGAACTGGTTTTACAATAAATTAAAAATCAATACTGACAAAACAAATTTCTAATATTAACATTGTTGTTGTGATGTACGTAAATATAACACTAAGTAGGTCCCAAAATAACATTTGCAAAATAATGACTAATACAAATATAGGCTTAAATGTATGTGCAAGCATGTAAATCATACAGTTGAGTACTGGAAAATATTAGAAATCTTATTAATTATTTTCTTTATAAATTGATAAATGTTTACATTGATAGTAAGGAGTTTTTAAAAAGAATCCTTTTTAGAGTTGGTCAGGCAAATACGAGATGTACAGATTTGTTATTTATGTATGCACCTAGAACTAATCTTTATAAAGATTCACCATTGATAAGGCTGTGTAATAATTTTAATAGGTATTGTAGTATTGTATTTCAGTTGAATTGTTTAAAAAACAAATAAAAGGAGAAATAGATATAAGGATATGTTCCTAGTTTGTAGGTTTAGTTTTTAGTTTGATTGTATCTATTATTGGCTTTGTAAAACTTGTTGATACAAGAATAAATAAATTATAATGTTTTTATAAAACTATTTAAGTGGTATCTAAATATTAGTTAGAATCTCTCCGACACAAAAGCTGTAATTAGTATGTTTGAGGCTAGAGCTTAAAGCACTGATTAGGGATTTATATATTTATTGTATTGTAATATTGAGTTGTATTAAATAAATGTTGTAAAAAAAATAAATAAAAAGTTTGTCTAAAAAGCCTTGTTTTATTTTTTTGTCACTTTTAAATAAATACAATTCCGATATGAGGAGATAAATAAGTAGATCTTTCCATCTGTGAAACAAAACCAATCCACTATACCTTCCCTTATAATATCAACTATATATCTATTATAATACCTAAAATTTCTTTATGTTCCTTGCTATAATCATCTATAATAAAGTGTATATAGTAGCAACTCTGCTGAAATGTCAATTAACAAGAATTTAAATTATTCTATAAATTTCTTTTGATAAAATCTTCGTTGCTAAAGATTTGTTTCTTATTTATAACATTTCTATGCATGCTATCTCTTATATGTGCATTCCATATATTGAACATTATTTCTCAATTTTGATGTATATTGATTATGTATTTAGTTTATTAACAAATCAAAATAATAAAATACCTTTCATTAACCTAAATAAACCCAAAACAGTGATATATTAATAGCGTTTTTATTCAAATGTCTAATAATCGTCAATTAAATATAATCAATATAACAGTTCTTATGGCAACTATTTCAGATAACTCTCATTGTGACGTAATGCGCGAACTCGACCGAATTGGGCACTCGGGAATATCATACCTGTTATTCTTTGTATCATGTTCTTGTAATATATTTGAATACACTGCAACAGGCCAGTCGAAACTCATTTCGAAACTAAAAATGTTTCTGTCATTTGTCAATAAACGTGACGTGACTCGTAACTTGACAGGTATGGGAAAAATCTTGAAAGTTGGGCTTTACGATCAACAACTAAGATCAGGTCAGTAACTATCTTCAGGTTAGGTCAGAAAACGGTCTGTTCGTAAGCAGCTATAATCGGATACAACCTTTAACAATAGAATCGATATCGATACCATACAAAACAACAGTCAGAGCAGAGCCGTTTTTTGTTGTTAACCGTAGTCTACAATGTATTTGAACCGCATTTAAAACGAAACGTCATCATTTGGGCTCCGAAGAAAAGTCTTGTTTTAAAACAGAGCGTCATATGTCAGTGCCATATCACTGCTTGTTATTTTAAATTTTAATTTTCATATACGATATGCTGTTTGCGCTATCCTTAGACAAGGGAATCTTTGTCTTTGGTGCTATCATATTTACTTAAATATCGGTTTAATTTTTAAATGCTTGTTATATGTTATTATAAAGAAAAGATGACCAAAGTAACATTACTTCCACTGCTACTTGACAAGTACCACATCAAAAGGCTTCAGGGTTGCGCGCGCATTACATTATTGACAAACACATCCGTTATTTAACCATAAACAGCGCTAGTCATAAAATATAAATCAGCTTGGAGGGAGGGTAACGTTACCAATTATTGGCAACGTTGGTCAAATGTATAGAATTACCCATATATTTACATTTCAGCAAATTGCTTACAAAGGCCTTCGTGGTCCAGTGGTGCGATTTCGTGTGTGTGACACGACACCCCAGGTTCGATTCCCGTCTGTGACGAGATTAAAAATAACGTTATGTTTCTTTTTCTTTTTTATATTTGGGTTAGTTTTATTTAGTTGCGCCCCGAAGCGAGAGAAGCGAGCGGAGGGCCATACGGGAGGTTAATAATACTCTTTTAAATTAAAAGTAACAAAAACCGAAAATTGGCAACGTTGCCCTCCTCTGATTTATACATATATCTACCGTATATGGATTTATACTTCATGACTAGCGCTATTTAAGGTTAAATCACATGAGTTGTTTAATGTTTACATTTTCCCTTCTCGCATTGCTCTCCGCTCGCTCCGGGGCGCAACCAAACAAAACTAACCCAAATTTAAAAAAGAGAATTGAAAAAAAATAAAAAAAAACGTCGAACAGAATCGAAGCAGAAGGCGGTCCTCCACACTACCGGACCGTTGAAAGCAATTCAGAGGACCTCTGAAGCAAACGTTTTTTTTTGGAAATATCCACTCGAGGCCTTTCGCCTGACGAATCCTGGACTCGCAAAAAGTTTACATTTGTTTTTTTATCGCTTCGCTCGCTACGGGGGCGCAACCAACTAACCCAAGGCATGCCCGAAATGAAGAGAAAAACTTTATAATAATATATAATATATCTTAAAAAAATATGAGCGAGTGCTAACACTCGAGACACCGATGTGTAAACATATATCAATATCATCGACATGAAAATCTAAATTCGCGCCTTCCTGCCTCAATTTTGAGCCTTCACGCATACATACGTGCTATTTGATATATTTTTCAAAGTTCTTTTTTCTTGAATTTGGGCATTGCCCTGAGTTAGATTGGGTTAGTTTTTGGTTAGTTTCTGTTCCGTGAGCCCTCGGAGCGAGCGAAGCGAGCGGAGGGATACGCGTGAAGTGAAATATTAGAACGGCAACACCGAGCTGCTGGCAAATGCGCAGGTCCGAATGAGGTAGGTAAACGCGAGTAAAATCTAATGCCACCTCAAGCCGCGTGATGCCGGAATATAGGTAACCACTTATTTGGAATTGTTTGCCTATATTCTGGCGTTAGAATAACACGTTTTACAAGGAAGCGCTGAAGTAGCCTGTGCATGGTTATGATGTCACATCCGCTTTCACACTTCCGTCCATTTTCCCGAGAATTACCCTCTTACCACAGAGTAACCGTCAGATGTTTACACATAATAAAAAAAACGCTGAGAGCAATTTTTTGGACCATAAAGACATCTATTTGTCAGAAATGTGTTTATAATGCCCAGGACTCGTCAGCCCGAATGAATCGGGGGGATACTTAAAAAAAGGTTTGCGTGATGTGGTACGGGCAACGTCTACTCTGAATCATACTGGAATACGTTGATCGTTTTAAGACAATGAGCTGGCAAAATCACCTTAAGAGTTGCTTGCTTGGTTAAAAGAATTTCCCGATAAAGGCCATCTCAGACCCTTCGCATTAAACTCGCCTCTAGCGAGCAGCGGTTATAAACCATAATGGGCGGAACATGGTTTGTTTACTATTTTAGAACATCTAGTATTTCTCTTACGCATGGCCCTCCGCTTGCTTCGCTCGCTATGGGGACTCAAGAAACAGAAACTTACGAAGGCGTAACCAAGGCATTGCTTTGATTGATTTTGGGTATGTCTTGGGTTAGTTTTGGTTAGCAAACAGTTTTTTTTCTTGATTTTGGGTATATCTTGGGTTACGTTTGGGTTAGCCCCTGGTCAGTTTCCTTTTCTTGAGCCCCCGTAGCAAGCGGAGGGCCATGCGAAAAGTGAAATATTACCTATTGTAATACGTGCCCGTACTTTGGATGCACTTTTTACGAAATATACAGCAGCTTGCATGTGTTTCCGCGAATACATTCACAAAGAATCCCCCGTCTTCGTAGGTTTGTAACATTCGACCTTGATGGCAGCCAAAATCAAGGCTGTCGCTGGACCGTCAAGCCATTCAAACAAACTGTCATTATGGTTTGTAACCGCGGCTCGCTAGAGGCGAATTTCGCATAACACCGTAGCATAAGGGTTTTCGACCAATTACAGCCGATATATAGAACGCCATATAACTTTTGCATAAGAATTATCCGTAAGAATGTATAATTAGGGAGATTGTGCTATGCGTGGCCAATTAAACACTTTTGTTTTAGTCATATGTCCGTTCGATATATCGGCTGTGATTGGTCGAAACCCTTATGCTCTTATGCTACGGTGTTATGCGAAGTGTCTGTGAAATGAGTATCTCGCGACAGTAATTGCTTTGGCCGCCATCAAGGTAAAAGCGTCTCCAGCGCCATCTAGTGTACGTGGCGTTGACTAAGGGCGATTCCATTCAATCTTCTCGATAGTGATGGGCATGATCGGATTATTTCAATAACCGGATTATTGAATTATGAATTATTTCAATAACCGAATTACCATAATTCGAATTATATAATTCGTACTTTTTAATACGTGCACATGTTCCTATTTTTATATTTAAACTTCTGTTTTTACTTTTATGTTCCTTTTATTGTTTTAGTTTTGCCAAAGAATTTAAATGTTTTTTTCAAGTATTTAATATTCAGTATTATATAATGTAGATTTTTTTTTAATTTTTAAATTATCCTATAAAAAGCATGTTTTTCTTTTATATTTTGTTAGAATAGTTTTATTTTGCTGATAAAAACAATCATGAAAATACATAATTAAGAGCTTAAATAAACCCAAAAGTTCAATACAAAATATATCCAAAAAATATGCATATGTGTGATTTTTGTGATCTGCCAGAAAAG
>MU183032.1:0-22440 GCA_016904865.1 Pissodes strobi | reverse complement strand
GTTTAGATAAATGTCTTAATAAGCTTCTATGTAATATAGGAGCGTCTACTTGTAGAAAAGGATTTAGAAAAACTACTGTCGACGAATATTTTATAATACTAGTATGTGTAATTTTATAGTTTGCTACATTGTTTTTGTTTTATTTGTATTACTTTAGTTGTAGTAAAGCTTTGTCAACAAAATGTATACTTTTATGACATTAAAGCATATTTTGATTTGATTTGATTTGAATAACTAAAAAGTAAGACTCAAGTCAATAATTACGTTAAAATTGCATAAACATACATAGATAAAAGAAGAAACAAAACAAAAGTTACACAGTTAAAGAAATTACAAACTATTAATAATAATAATAACAATAATAAGCCTTTATTTCCAACAGGCGTATTGCCCAATAACAGGAAATTGATAAATAAACAGTATACAATCATGTTATGCATGAAAAAAAATAAAATTAAATAATAATACCTAATACTTAATAATAATAAAAAAACAATAAAAAAACAAATGAAAATAAATTCTAGTTTGTGATATTAATTCCAATTCTGATAATGCCGATCAATCACTGCACCAACGATCGCACGAACAGGGAAATCATTTATATCGCACAAATGACAGATTTTATTAAACAAGGAGCACATTGCATATAGGGGCGATCTAAACAATATATTAGAGCGAGGTGTAGGCAGAAAGAAGGCTTGAGGATGTCCATTATTAAGTCTGGGGACCAGGAACGAAAGGCTAGAAAGAAGCACAGGACTATATCAATCAGACCATTAAGTATACCATGTAAACATTTTATTAGAAAGATATTTCTTCTTAACTGAAGTGATATTAAAACGGTCCAAGAGTAGACGATGGTTACACCCTCTAACTGGATATGTACCATCCAACTTATAAGCCAAATACTTAGCAAACCTGCGCTGAACAGACTCAGTTAAATCAATATGGCATTGATAGAGAGGGTTCCATATAGTGCAGCCATACTCTAATTTTGACCTAACAAAACAAAAAAACAGTAATTTAAATGTAGCTTCGAGAGTAAAGCTTTCAGAATTTCTAATTATGAACCCTAACTTTTTCAAAGCTGAACTTACAATGTTGCTAATATGGGGTATAAAACTAAATTCGATGTCGAAGGTAATGCCAAGGTCAGTAATCTGGTCAAGTCTATTCAATACGGTATTGTCAATGAAATAGTTGTAGATGATAGGGTACCCTGATCTGGAATATCTAACCACACTACATTTAGCCGCATTCAGTCCCAGCCTATTCTCAACCCACCAAACTTCCAGGTCATTCAAACAACCCTGAAGAAACAAGCAATCCATTAAAGTATTGATCCTAAGATATAGCTTTAAGTCATCAGCGTAAGCCAGATTACGACATTTGATTAAGGCAACTAAGTCATTGATGAACAATATGAACAAAAGGGGACCCAGGTTGGAACCCTGAGGTACACCTGAAGTGGCATTAAATTTTTCTGATTCAAAGCCTTCAAACTCAACAAACTGATATCTATTAAGCAAATATGAGCGAAACAAATTAATTAGCCCATCTGAGAGCCCATACTGATTCAATTTATTCAACAAGATATAATGATCTATTCGGTCAAACGCCTTTTGAAAGTCTGTGTAAATAACATCAACTTGAGTATGTGTGTCAATAGATTCGCAGATATGGGCCGATAGACACGACAAATTTGTAACACATGACCGCCCACTATCGCGACTATCGGCGGCGGCCCGATTTTAAACCCCGTTGCTTTTTCTATATTTCTTTTACGGTTGTTTCTAAACAGTTTTTCCTTGGTTTTGAGTATGTCTTGGGTTAGTTTTGGTTAGCAAACAGTTTTTTCTTGATTTTAGGTATGTCTTGGGTTACGTTTGGGTTAGCCCCTGGCTAGTTTCCATTTATTTCGTAGCGAGCGGAGGGCCATGCGAAATATTACTTATTGTAATGTATGTACAGCAGCTTGCATGTGTTTCCGTGAATGTATTCACAAAGAATCCCCCTTCTTTGAATGAATTTGACGTCTGTATCCGCATTTGTAACAATCGACCTTGACGGCGGCGAAAGCGATTACTGTCGCGAGACACTCTTTCTGTGCATGCCTTAACCAGAGACAACAATCTTAACTTTCATAGATTGTAGAATGTAGAACATAACCTGGAAATTTTGAACCATCCTGAAATTCCTGACGTACGTCAACAATCAATAAACCAGACGGAAAAACATTGAGTTTAAAAAATTCAATTTATATTTTAAGTCATAAAGTATAAAATGACTGGACCAGAATTACAAGACGTAGAAACGTCTCTTCAATCAGTTAATATTGCTTCAGATTCAAAAGTTCCAAACTCAACGAAAAATGATAAACAAAAAGGTACACACTAATGAAAAATCCGGCCTCTTTTTAATTCTTTGCTCTTATAATTTTAGTTGATATACATACGTGCTATTTGATATATTTTTCAAAGTTCTTTTTTCTTGAATTTGGGCATTGCCATGAGTTAGATTGGGTTAGTTTTTGGTTAGTTTCTGTTCCGTGAGACCTCGGAGCGAGCGAAGCGAGCGGAGGAATACGCGTGAAGTGAAATACTAGAACGGCAACACCGAGCTGCTGCCAAATGCGCAGGTCCGAATGAGGTAGGTAGACGCGAGTAAAATCTAATGCCACCTCAAGCCGCGTGACGCCTGAATATAGGTAACCACTTATTTGGAATTGGTTGCCTATATTCTGGCGTTAGAATAACACGTTTTACAAGGAAGCGCTGAAGTAGCCTGTGCATGGTTATGATGTCACATCCGCTTTCACACTTCCGTCCATTTTCCCGAGAATTACCCTCTTACCACAGAGTAACCGTAAGATGTTTACACATAATAAAAAAAAAACGCTGAAAGCAATTTTTTGGGCCATAAAGACATCTATTTGTCAGAAATGTGTTTATAATGCCCAGAACTCGTCAGCCCGAATGAATCGGGGGGATATTTAAAAAAGGTTTGCGTGATGTGGTACGGGCAACGTCTACTATGAATCATACTGGAATACGTTGATCGTTTTTAGACAATGAGCTGGCAAAATCACCTTAAGAGTTGCTTGCTTGGTTAAAAGAGTTTCCCGATAAAGGCCATCTCAGACCCTTCGCATTAAACTCGCCTCTAGCAAGCAGCTGTTATAAACCATAATGGGCGGGACATGGTTTGTTTACTATTTTAGAACATCTAGTATTTCTCTCACGCATGGCCCTCCGCTTGCTTCGCTCGCTATGGGGACTCAAGAAACAGAAACTAACGAAGGCGTAACCAAGGCATACCCAAAATTAATAAAAAAAAACCTTTTACAAACATAACTTAAAAAAAAAGCCTTATCACTAGCGGGAATCGAATCCGCAGCGTCCTGTCGGTAACGCAGCACCGAACCACTGGACCACTAGGGCCATTACAGGTCACGGTCAATATTACAGGTAACTCGCTGGACATGAGTGTCTCGCGACAGCCTTGATTGTGGCTGCCATCAAGGTAAAAGCGTCTCCAACGCCATCTAGTGTAGGTGGCGTTGTCTCGAGCGATTCCATTCGATGTCTTCGCGATGCAATCAATTTGCAGCAAGAGCCCTCGTGGTCGAGAGGTTTAGATGGTTAGGTCTCAATTCGGCCACTATCGGCGGCGGCCCGGGTTCAAACCCCGTTGCTTTTTTTACGGTTGTTTCTAAACAGTTTTTTTCTGGATTTTGGGTATGTCTTGGGTTAGTTTTGGTTAGCAAACAATTTTTTTCCTGATTTTGGGTATGTCTTGGGTTACGTTTGGGTTAGCCCCTGGCTAGTTTCCTTTTCTTTCGTAGCGAGCGGAGGGCCATGCGAAATATTACTTATTGTAATATATGTACAGCAGCTTGCATGTGTTTCAGTGAATATATTTACAAAGAAACCCCCTTCTTTGAATGAATTTGACGTCTGTATCCGCATTTGTAACAATCAACCTTGACGGCGGCGAAAGCAATTACTGTCGCGAGACACTCTTTCTGTGAATGCCTTAACCAGAGACAACAATCTTAACTATCATAGATTGTAGAATGTAGAACATAACCTGGAAATTTTGATGAAATTCCTCAAATTCCTGACGTTCGTCAACAATCAATACACCAGACGGAAAAACATTGAGTGTAAAAAATTCAATTTATATTTTAAGCCCTAAAGTATAAAATGACTGAACCAGAATTACAAGACGTAGAAGCGTCTCTTCAATCAGTTAATATTGCTTCAGATTCAGAAGTTCCAAACTCAACGAAAAATGATAAACAAAAAGGTACACACTAATGAAAAATCCGGCCTCTTTTTAATTCTTTGCTCTTATAATTTTAGTTGATATATTTCTTAAGCCGACTGGAAATGCCCCTATAATGAAAAAGAAAAAATGGACTGTTGATAGTGACAAACCAATAGGATGGATCATTGAATTTATGAAGAAGTACTTAAAATTAGAACCAAATGAAAAATTGGTAAGTTTTTAATTTTAAAAATTGTCATGAGTTGACATCTTAATTGTTATAATTTCAGTTCCTTTATGTAAATCAAACATTTGCACCTTCACCAGACCAGATTGTAAGAAACCTATATGAATGTTATAGTACAGAAGGAAAACTGGTGTTGCACTACTGTAAAACTCAAGCTTGGGGGTAATTTAAGTATTTAATTGAAATGAATGTTTAAGTGGTTTAATATTGGATATCAGAGTTGCTTGATTTGCCTTATATAAAGCCTAGTTCTCACATTGCAACTTTGTTGTGTCAACTCAATTGCTTAAAAATTTTAAGCATTCACATCCACAGCTTCATGCTAATATAATTTGACCTGTTTTTTCTGTAATTATTTGAGGGAATTTTTCCCTCCGACTTAAGTCCTGTATTGGTTCCATTTGTCTGATGCAAAATTGAGTTTGTCAAATAATGAAATAATCTATGAATTGCAGCAAAAGCAATACAAGGAAAACATCAAGGCTATTTTCCACTGAATATGCAATAAATTTCAGTAAAAAAAAAAACAATAATTGCCACAACTATTTGCATGGTCAGAACCGGGCCTAAGTCAAAATGTTGGTAAATATATTTATTTAGGTATATTTTCTAAATAAGTAAGTATAACATTTTTAAAATATGGTTTTATTAATGTCATGCCTAAATTGCCATATGTACAAAGTCATTTATTATAATAATTATAGATATAAAATTAATTCATCTGTATTTTCATTGAATATTACTCCCTTCATGTGTATCTTTATCAGATGTATATGTTTCTGAGCCTTTTTGACTAGTTTCACTTCCAATAATAATTTCCTCAGGATCTGGCGCTCTTGGTAAAAATTCAAAATCTGGATAGATATCTTCAAAAATATTTCTTGCCTGAAAATAATAGGCAAATAAATATGATTTATTTTCAATATTAACCTAGGTACAAATTTTTAGGTTCATTGTCAGATGTCACTAATCCAATTGAATTGGTCATTTTGACTATGCAGTGGTTTAAAATTTGAAATGAACACTTAAGTTCAAAATTTATATAAGAATTACCACTTATATAGGGACATGTTAAACAAACCCAGAGTCTGGGGATATGCTGTCTATATAGTTTTTCACCATGCATACTGCACACCATTTATATTCATCTCTTTTACTAAAAAAAAGTTTTACCAGTTTAAGGATTTTGTCTGAGCCACCATACTATTTTACAACAAAAATGCCAATTGAAAAGTGATGTAAAAACTAAGTGCTATGGTTTTTTTTTTAAATGCAACACCCTATATATTTGAAATTTCATTAAATCTGCAAGTTTCTGATTCCAGCAATATATTTATTTATTTATATCAACGGCAGAGCCAATTTTACAAAAATATGACAATAATAAAAGAATATCTCAACAAGATGGCCATAACTACAGTACTATGCTATATGCTAAAGAAATCAATATAACATCAATAACAACCCAACACAATCACAGCTCAATCTATCAAAATATAATTACAAATTATTATAATTAGAATTTATCACAATACATATAAGTAAATTTGTAACATTTACCAGTCTATAATAGCTCTAATCAAAGATTTAAAAGAACTGAGGTTGCCAATAAATGGATCCAATCAAAGATTTAAAAGAACTGAGGTTGCCAATAAATGGATCCAAGCCACTATCATTATATATTTGCAGTATTCGGGTTAGAGGAGAATAAAAGCCATAATTGGCATGGTGGAAGGGAATCCTGAACATGGGTGAATCAGGTCTGCGATGGATTAAATTAAACTGAATTGCATGCAAAATAGTTGGGCATGAATGTATACCATTAACAATCTTGTACAAGGTAAGGATGTCACAGTGAGCTCTTCTCAGTTGTAAAGAATCAATACCGAAAGAGTGGCTAACAAGATCATAGTTAATGTGAAAGCCATTGTAAATATCAAGATTTGCTCTAAATGCAAGCAATTTCAGAAACTTGTTCTGGACCCTTTCAATATCGTCAATGTGACACAGATAAAATGGTGACCAAATCACAGAAGCGTACTCAAGGACGCACCCAGTCCCAAAGCATCAAACTTTCTGATCAAATGAGCATGACTCACCCTGTCAAATGCCTTCGAGAAGTCCGTGTAGATACTGTCAGTCTGACATGACTTCCCAAAGGCATCCAGCAGATGATACTGGTAGGTAAGTAGATTTGTTATAGTCGACCTCCCGGGAGTAAAGCCATGCTGGTTATCGTTAAAGATTTTCTTACAGTGCCAAGAAAAATGCTTGCAAAATAAGCTATCCAACAGTTTAGGAATTTCAGACTGGATACAAATTCCTCTGTAATTAGATATATCACTCCTTTCACCAGTTTTGTGTAAGGGTGTCAGAAAACTGACTTTCCAATATTCAGGAAAAACACCTGAAGCAAGAGATAGCCTAAATATTTTGTAAAGTGGCTTACTCAAACTGCAAACACAGTTTTTAAGAAGAATCGAAGGTATTCCATCTGGCCCATAAGAGTATTAGTTTAAAATATCGAACTTGGCATATAAATTACAGACAAAACCAGTTTACCATGGCAATTTAATTTTTCCTACAAGTTAAAGCAAAAGTAGAAGTATGTACTTTGAAACAGTTCATTAATATTACAGATTCATCTGATAAATTGTTGCCGTTTTCTCCACTTCATCTGAACTCTTTTTGAAGAATTAGGCGGCTTCGATTCTGGCCCCAGGGTGTAAACACAACACAAGTGCTAGTTTAGTGACCCCAACGATGCTGAAAAACCTAAAAGAACTGGAAAACGGTCGACGTTTCGAGGAACAAATCTGCCCCAATATTATAGGTATTTTGATGACAAATACTTAGAAAATATAAACTAAGTGGAAATACTCGTGATTTCCAATTGGAAATACTGAAAATCAGAGTATACATTTGGAGGTGGTTCGCTGCTCATTAGGCATTACCTCTTATCGATGTGACAATCAATAACAATTTAAGCACCTATAGCTAATAAGTACCCAATAAAACACTTCCACTTTTTTCTAGTTATTTAAATTTATTTTTTTTAAACTAAATATCCGAGTAAATATCACAATTAAAATGGTATCTAAAAGATGTTTCACCAAAGTCAATAGAAGTCGATTTTAAAAACAAATCCTTAGTCATGGGAATTCGACGTTTTGAGAATTAATAAACTTAAAGGTGCGCGTCCACTTGTTCGTACCGGATGAATCGAATCGGATTTTTGTAATGAATTCGTCCAGTTATCCGCATCGGATCGCATTCAATGCGACGCATTGGCTCGACTGACTGGGTGACAGCTTATAAAATGAAAATTCTAGATTAGTAATTTTGGTTTGTTGGTAGAACAATGAGTTCTTCTGAAGAAGTAGTGCTGATCGCTACTTTATTATCAGTTGAAGAAGAAAAGGCACGAACTAAATGCAGACCACGGCGTCATAGATTTTGGGTGCATAATATATGTAAAAAACGAAAACAATATGGCGAATTTCATACATTGTTCCCTGACTTAGTGGATGATGATGAAAAGTTTCGTCCATTTTTATTGTTTAAAAATTACAAAACATACATATGACACCTATGTATACAATTCTGTAAACCTTTAATAGAACTAGTCACTAGTCTAAGTTAATAACCACAACAATTACTAGACTCCAGGGATAGCGGCGCCCTGCACTCTGTCCGTTGACTTCCATGTCTTCGTGATGCAACCAGTTGTTTGTAAGTCCGCTGATGGTCTATGGGTCTGGATGGTTAGCCTTCACTTCGGCGACCCGGGTTCAAATCCCGTCGGTTTTTTTTAAGGTTATGTTTCTAAATAGTTTTTTCTTGATTTTGGGTTAGCACTTGGTTAGCTTTCTTTCGTTGAGCCCCGGAGCGAGAGAAGCGAGCGGAGGTTATGCGTGAAGTGAAATATTACTTGTAATACGTGGCCGTACTTTGTCAACACTTTCTACGATATATTTTGCTTTATCTAACTTAAAACCAGGATATATTTAACAAAAGCTGTATTATAGTGGATATACAGCAGCTTGCATATAAAACGATATAAAACGATTCCTCAAAAACCGCCCATAAAATGCGTCCATTTGAACGTATTTACTGATTACGTCGGCCGCACGCACCGCCCGGCTTTGAATTCTCTCTCAAAAATACGTAGCCGCATTCCGGCAGTTCGACGCGGCCGTCGTGAGTCAGTGGACGCATTTATATTTAAACCATGAAAAAGAATTAAATAATGAGATGCGTAGGGTGCGGCCGATTCGTCCGGTACGAACAATTAATGATAATAAAATCTGACAGCTAGCTAAATTTAAAATTAAGCACTTAGTTATGAGAATGAAACAAACTACAAAAAATTATTTCAGTGGCGGCTAAAGTATAGGAGTTCCAGAGTGGAAGCACCTGTTCTAATAATAAGAGAAATAGTTTAATTTTTTTCTGTGACCACAAATTTTTTTAATTTTGTTTCTATTTTACGAATTGTGGTTTGTGCGCTCCCAGCCGATCTCAGCTGCTCGTTGCAGTACTCGCAATATAAGTACGTCACAAAACCCCAGATTAACCTACACCTGGGACAAAACTAGTGGTCGACTTTGAGCCGACCAATAGCAAATGAGAATATAATTTTTAAAGCGTCTTTACGTTATACAATACAGAGCAAATTTTTAGTCTAGCCGCGGAATTGTAGTGTTTGCTGGTGTGTCTTACTGTCTTACGGTTTTTTAAAGTTTTTGGTGTGTTTTGTTAATTGAAAAATGAATTTAATTTCAAAATACTTTTCAAGATTGAACATTAATAAAAAAAACTTCAGGTGGATCTGTGGCTATGACATAGGTTATTTTGTTTTGTGTCTACACTTTTTGGTGGTGAAACGCATTGGACAATTAGTGGTTTTGATGATTTAGTGCATTTTGCTGAAAAGGCCTAAATGCATGGAAATGACAAACAATATCTTACAAATCAAATGCATTTAGTCTTATTAGAAAAACGAAACTTACAGCTGGACACTGTATTTGAAACAACAATTCATAACGAAAAAATAGCTAAACATATTCGAGCTCGCACTTCGGGGTCATGACGAAAATTAAAATTCCTGAATATCTGGGTATTTTTCAAGGTCTCATTAATAATTATACTGCCGAAATA
Organism: Pissodes strobi; assembly: GCA_016904865.1. NCBI lineage: Eukaryota > Metazoa > Arthropoda > Insecta > Coleoptera > Curculionidae > Pissodes > Pissodes strobi. The sequence goes on along the minus strand of MU183032.1, from coordinate 12,764 downwards.
GACAAAACCTTAAAAGAACATTTAGAACATGCAACAATCTTTGAAGAAACGTCTAAAGAAATTCAAAACGATTTTATTAGATTGTATTTTCGACGTTCAGCGGGCAGTAGTTTCTACAGAAATACAAAATAGGAATCATGACGATGAAGCAACTGACGTATCATCGAAACTACAGACTATTTTATTTTTTTCAATACTTATGTTATAGAAGGCAAACTAGTAGAACGATTTTGGTGATTTTTGCAAGCAAGCAACAAACTGCTAAAGATCTTGGCCAGCTTATCTTAAAAAAAAACTAGAACCATTAGTGTCTAAAAATTACAATAAATTAATTGTACAGTCCTATGATGGCTCAGTTGTAATGGGCGGAAAACAGAGTAGAGTACAGACTAGAATTAAGGACAAAAAATATCCTGTAGCTCATTTTGTAGATTGCTATGCTCAAGCTTCACAAAATAATGAAGTCCGTTTAGTTTTTAGAAACATAAGTAACTCTAGTCAACGCTTTGCTTTTCTTAATAGAATAATAGAACGAAAAATCTCCAGATCTGCTTCTACAAGATTGAATTTTAAGAGTCGAACGGCGAAACGTAGTTTTCGAGTATAACGGAGAGCTATAGAGTGCATGGAGGAAATTAAGGAAACTCCAGGCTGGAGCAATCCAAAGGCTTCTTCTTAAACGCGGCAAACTTATTTATTTGTGAAAAATTTGAAAAGTACCACCTTTGATTTCTCCATGAATATTAAAAAAATTATTGAATCGTACCCAATGTTGAAAAAAAAAACAGAATAAAGACAGAGCTTACTGTTTTATAGTCTAGTACGGAACATCGTAATTTGTCTGCATGTGCCTGGCTTCTTAATTTTTTAATTGACAGTAACCTTCGGGAAGTTTTTACTGAAACAATAAAATTGCTACAAATACTCTTCACAATGCCGATGACCGCCGCACAGTGGATTTTTTTCGTAAACTAAGTGAACATAACTCATATTCAAAAAGTATAACAAAAGCATCATTAGACAACCATGCATACTTCACTTAGCTCTAAACTGAATTTTTTTGAATTCAAATCAAGTACATACAGGTTGGGAAGGCTGCAATATTTTATCTATACAGGCGTCAGTTTGCTATAAACAATGTAGGAAGATGCGATAAAATGTATCGCTTATTTTTCAGTATTCGGTTGTAGTTATTGGTACTATTGTTTACACAAAATTAAAACAGTATTATTAGTGTCGAGTTTTTATATAATTATTTAGAATCCAAGTTTATTTTAATATCAGTGCATATTAGTAAAAAAACCATTGGTACATCAAAAAATGTAAAATTTCTAAGGATTCATAGCTAAAAGAATATATTAATTGCAACGAATTTCAAAAAAAGGATTGAAGTGTTCAAATGCCACATGATTTAAGATTATTTTCATAAAAAAAATGTTTTGCGCGTTTCTGCGTTTACGCAAAAGTCTTATTTTTTTTAGGCGCCATGACTAGAATCTCACGAAGGGAATTATTCGCAAAACGGCATAATTCTTCAAAAAAAAAATCGGATTGTTGATCTTTTTGCAAAGCGGGCTAGCTATAATTTCAGAAGAAACTACGAATAACTGGAAAGTTATAATAAGAAAATTTTCCACCGGTCTTGACAGAAAATGGGACAGATCTCAAAGGAAAATTGAGGTATTCTTGAATAAATACAAAACTTGGCTGGATGAAAGAGACATAATATTTGAGGATATCACCAATACCTACATCAGACGAATTTATTGAGCAGAGCTGCATTAATTCAAATAATAATTTTGGGCGACCCAAAAAACCGATGAGTGAGTCAAGTTTAAAAAAAAGGAGAGTTGCAATTCTCCTCAACTCAAATACCTATTAAGAAATTACTTTTGCGGTAGAAGTTGAACCCGTGTGTCAAAGTATAAGCGTCCTGTAACTGCGCAAAGATAAATTACTATCACATTCCTACCTTACTTTTTATAAATCTGTTTCTTGATCCTATTTACAAAGTCAACGGAAAATAAAAAATGCCCTGGTTCACCCTGGGGATAATATTAAAATCTAAAATAGGAAAGTCAATCCTATTTATTTTTCCCTAATTAGCATGATTTACAACATTAATTCATAAGATCTCAAAATGTCAAAAATGCAACACTCAAATATGATATGTCAAAATAATTGAAGATAGGAATTTTGGAGCCATAATGCCTTAAGAAATACTCCTGTAGATCTCAAAAAAGAAAGATTAAACAGGGTATTTCATATAACAAAAAATATAAATATATTATTTATTTGTAATTTTTGACCCTCTGTACATTTTGAAAATAAATTAAAAATACATCTATAGAGTCATATCCGGTGCTAAAACAATATTTCTCTTAAATTGCAATAGTTAGGCTGTAATCGCTCAAGTCATTTGAATAACCTTATATCTAAATTCGTTACACCCTGTGTAATTAACTGGTATACTTTTAAGTATTTAAAAATAATTTTAAAGATACCTATTCCACACTTTTTTTTATAAAAATGCTAAAAAAATTCCAAAAGAATTATGTCCACCTAGTTTGCCATAATTGCCCACTGTGCGCCGTAGAAGCGGAAAGAAATTTGTCTTCGTTAAAAAAAATATTAAAACGTTTTAAATAAGTACTCTGTTACAAGATCGACTAAATGTGCAATAGAGCAAAAACTTATTCGGTTTCTACCAGACTTTAACAAAAGGGTTATTGAAAAGTTTGGTTTGGTTTTTAAGCAGAATTAATAAATACAATTGTTATACAATTGTTTCATTTAAACAATAAAATATAATGTACGTTCATTACGTAAGTGTAAAAACTGACTATCAAGGTAGTAAAAACTGAATACTAACGTATTTCCGTTTCATGTTGTACACCGCAAAAATTTAACATAACATATAAAAGCGCATTTTTAAATTTTTATTATGATATTTTCGCTCTGAAGCACTTAGTGTTGCCACCTGTTCGAATTTAGTACGAACTATTTCCATTTTAAATTATCTATTCGTCATTCATACGCACGATATGTACGAAATTTTCATAAGTTCAGTTCATTCCTCATAGCTTCAAATCATACTTGGAAAATATTAGTCAGTTATAGAAAGTTACCTTAATTATTGTATACTAAATAAAAGTTTCCTTGTAAGAAAATGTAGTACAATGTTCTTTGTAGGCAATATATCATACTTTAACATTCTAAATGGATTCTATGTTTATTTTTGTGGAAATTATGTTCATTTAAATAAAATCCAAATCGGCAGTTAGGGCGAATGCGCCGTGGAAATTTTTCGCCAGAGGCGCTTTAATAGTTTTTCCTACCTGCGCTGCCTCTTTAAATGTTCACCAGCTACCAGTGATTTATTTAATTAACAATAAGGAATGATACAAAAATCGAGATAACTTAAATATAAAGAGCAGTAATAGAGAATATTCCATGAACGTGAAACTTAAAGTAATAACATTTTGTCAACCTAATGTTAAACCGGAACACATTTTACATATATAAAAATAACAAGCAGTCTGATCTATAAATCGGACATTATATACCGTTTAAATACATTTTACGGTGTTTAGACATATTAAATAGAAAAAAAATAACACCGCCTGCTGGATAAATAGATGTTTAATTGTAAAAATACAAACAGTCAAGAAACTTGACTAAGGATTGCGAGCTGCATAAATACTAAACCCAAGATAACCCATTTTCGGCCGGTCATTGAAATAGACGAAAAATGTCGGAAAAATCCAAAATATATTACGTAAAACGGTTAAATAATACATATATTGTAATAGAAAAACACAAAAATTCAGAGTTGTAAAAAATGGTCTTGGTCGAAAGCATGAACTTAAAAAACAACAGGATGTAAAAAACCATTGCAGCTTTGACACGTGTATATAGTTTGGCTATGGCATAGCTGGTATCTTTTTGTTCGAGTTTTGATAATTATACCACAGTTTAGAATATCTATAGACTCTGATTATACGGCCGATTCCAGTTTTCTGATTTTGTCTAACTTCGTTAGGGGGGTTCTACTGCAAGGGGTCTTGCAACTCCAGTTCTAACTTTGAGAAGACGTACTGCTATAAATGATTTAAAATCTAGCTGCGAGATCTTGTTATCATTTACTATATCGTAAAGCATCCAGCAATTTACCAAATCGTATGTTGTCCGGTCGCATCGGTCGGTAAGTTTGATCGTCGGTAATCGTGAATCAATAAAGAAGACACTAAAGTGCCCGATACTATACCATGTGGCACCCAAACTCAACTATACTCGCTTACTCATTGAGTTCTGTTTGTTAGAGAAGACCCAAATAATTTACCAGATTCCTTATTGTTATTTTCTTTTTTAGGGAGTAGTTACTTAACGCTAATAATATTTATATATTAAAGTAAATAAAATATAAGTCCGTAGAATACATACCTTTGTAATGCTTAAGTCATAATCCAAGTCCAAGTCGGGGCCACTACAGAGGTACAAATTTTCAGGCAAATTTGTATTTAACTCTATATTACTTGAGTCAGGCAGAGAGAAGAAACACGACCATAATATTTTTGGCCTGATAACTAAGCCTTCATTGTTTTCGACATCAACTTCTGTGGCAAATAAATTGTTAATTATGTGTTGGAAATCATCTTGTGGGTTTTCAACTTGCTTGGATGTTAAATGAACTAAAACTGGAAAATACATTAACATAGCTTCAAATGAAACTATAATGTAAACCATTTAAGTTATAATCTTCTAAAACTTTCTAGGATTCTACGCTCGCCGGTCGCAAATATTTTATTCTACCACTATGAATGAAATGGCCAGGTGTACCTCATTCTATTCGCCCACTATTATTTCCTTGCAATTTCTTCAAAAACTGTAAACAAATGAGTTCATTCCTTCACAGCTACGAGGATTATTAAATTAAATACACCGCTAAAATTCTTAAGGTATCAAATAGTGTAATAAAAACCAGTACCTATGTAATGACCAAGCATTATCATGTAATAAGTGAACACTTTTAAAAAAATTACAAAACAAAATACTTGCTTCCATAGTTTAATAAACATCAAGCCGACCAGTATTAAATACCTATGCTTTATTCCACAAAGCGAACCGGAGGCATTGATGCAGTAGTTAAAGCACCGTTCTTGGATGCACGATTTTATTTTCAAAAAGTCCTAGCATATACCAGTGGCATCTCCTCGTATAAAGCAACTGAGGCTGGGCCTCACATGTAAGGGGGGAAGGAGGGTTTCTACGAGTTTGCCAAATTGAATATGTAAAAAATAAATACTTTATTATTATGGATGTTTTTTAATTAAAAATATTTTGCAAAAATTTGGAATTCTTATGCATGTGTGTTGGTTGTAATCATTTCTTCACTAGCTGCCTAATTATATACGTTCTATACCTAATACTCATCACACTAATAGCAGCGAATAATAACTACGATAAGAAGATTCACTCTCCGCGGCGGCACGTCAACGGTATGTCTCCTTCCCCGCGCAAAAACTAGCATGATACTGGCATGTGACCTTTGGACACGGCGCACACTGGTCGAATTTCTAGGAAAGCTGGCCATAATAAGGTTTACCAGAAAAAATACATAAAAGTTATTAAGTATTACACGTTTAATATATCGTGTTTTAGACAAATAATTGTTGAATTTTTTGCTCATCATCTATATTTATATATAGGGAGTATCAATTATCACTAACGATAAAAATCATGTATAAAAATCATTTGTATGTTCTTAAATCGTTTTAAAAAATGATTTTGAAAATTAAGGGATCCAAATTTTGTTTTTGCAACGGTTAATTCAGGAGTCTCACGAGCAAAATGAATGTTAAGCGGACGACAGAAACGCGTTGATGAGGGCCTGCAATTTTGCCATACATGTATTTCAGAGTTATCGCTATTTTTAAAAATTAATCTAATAGGGACGAAACTAGTAAAAAATATAGAAGCATCAGTGCAGCTGTTGTTCAAAAACACTTGCTTATATTCTGACTATCCAAAGGTAATATCAAAGCCATATTTACAAATTAAAACTAAATTATAAATTTTTATCTGCTGATTCAGCCAAAGTATTTATTACCTCTTTTTATAATAACATCAGTCTTGCATCAGCAATAATGATTCTACTGAAATTTCAGCTTCAGTTTCACTTACTACAATATTATGGGATTAGGGGTGGGCGGCAATAATCGATTATTCGATTCACTTTTAAGAAATTACCGATTAATCGACTTATCGATTACTATTTCAGAAAATATCGATAATCGATTATTTCGATTAATCGATTATTCAGTTATTTGCTAAAATATTAAGCGTCTAATCGATTATTCAATTTCTTGCCCACCCGTACCGATGACTTTACAACAGATATAGCTTTTAAAATTGCAATTTAATAATGCGTTGCGTTAAGGGTAATTTAAATGACATTTGAAAATACTTTCAGTACAACATATGAAGCAAAAAAAAACAGAGAAACGTAAATGCTCAAACAAGACAGCAGGGAAAACTGCGCACGTTACAAATTTAGCCAAAAAGGGATCCTCATTTCGACGCGCCATTTTCTGATAATCTGGCTTCAGTTGTTGCACAATTAGGTATAACACCAACACATAACCTCGACGGAGTGTTAGCACGTTAGCAGTATAGTACATCAGTCTTTATCTTTTTATTATGTATTTGGGCAAAACTATATGATAAGAAGGATCACTCTCCGCGGCGGCATGTCAACGGTGTGTCTCCTTCCCCGCGCGAACACTAGCATAATATCGGCAGGCCATGATACAAATAAAACAATCATGTTAGTAGGCGACCTTTGACGCGGCGGGCGGCCATAGACCAGCTCATCCTTTTGTCAGATTAATTTTCACGCCTAAATTCTATAGTCGAGTCAATATTCGATATAAGATAATATCGCTATTTTTTAGTTGTGTTGTATTACAAAATAGGAATGAAATATACAGTAAAAATATTGTGCGAAACCTTTAACCAATTTTAAAATCACCCAAAACGCCAAAATTTAATTAAATATTAAAAGATGGGGCAAATTCGAGCAACATTTTCTTCTTGATGTCTTTTGTCAGAATATTAGTATTCGGAAATATGGTGAAATCATTAACACAAAATCAGAATCTTTTAAAAATTAGTTATTACATACCTTGAGTATTGTTATCAATAATAACTAATTAAAAACGTTAACAGATTTTTGAAACAGCCAGTTGAATACAAACTTTATCAAAATATTTATTTGGTGATAATAATAAAAAAAACCATAACGTAAGTTTGACAGGGCGCTGCAAACAATTCAGAAGATATCAATTGTGTTTTTCCAAAGCCAAATAGAGTATTAGAGTGCTACAAATAATTTCGTCATAAATTTGATTAAATATACCGCAAACGAAAATATCGTTTATGGCCAGCTTTTATTTAAATTCAACCTGTGTGCGGCGAAGTTCGCCGATCGTTACCTGGCAACGAAGAAAATAAACGACGATTCCTTTGTAGCGCTTTCTTGCCGTTGAGTGGGCCTTCTTGTCGTAGTTAATATTCGCTTATAAAATCAATCTTTCCCAACTGGCTCACCTAAAACATACACTTGGCAACACTATAGTAGTTTCTGTTGTTTGTTTACAATTGCATCAAGGTGTGTTTACGTGTTATTTTTTGAGATTTAAGTGGACTTTTGTTGGGTTTTAAGATATTTGTGGACAAAATGCCGGCTAAATGTGTCGTGTGTAATGCTTATTACCAAAGAGAGAACTCAGAACGGCCTTTTCATCGGTATGTATCATAATATTTAACTTGTAGTATCATAACCTTCAAACAATAATTTGTTGTTTGTTCCTTGTTTGTTCAGCCCCCTTTTCGGGGAACCAATGGCTTTGCTCCTAGGCAATACGCCAGCACACCCCTCGTCCGGCGCTTAAACAGAGGCAGAGCTACCCTTCTGCTTGCGTTACACGATCCTCCGGTTTGAGGGGCCTTGTATTCGGTGGGAACCTCCAGTAAGACGGGCCTGTGCCCCTAGTGATTCCCGACTTTTGCGTTAATATAAGCTAATGAATTGCACGACTGAGTTCCTATGCAAGGAGGCTTCGCACACTGTAGGTATAACCACTTTCTGTCAGAGACTCCAAACCCCCGCAGGATATACCCCCGACCGCCCAGAGGCCACGCTACCGCGCACGGAAATCCCTGGAGTTCTAGTAGGAATCACCCTCCACTACACGACCCACCCCTTACACTGTCCAGCCGGCACGACTTTCCAGACTCCCTTCGAAGGATTGGAACACGTTTTCTAAGCAAAAAGCTTCCACTACCCGCCGAATTCTGTAATCCGGTTCCAACGTGTTCGTCCTACGACGGTAGGACCGGAAGTGAATAATAATTTTGCATCAACCAAACACAGCGCAAATCCGGCTTTGAACAATTTATTATATGGCGTAGGCCACGATTCCTTATTTTTTATCGTTCGAGGAATTCATTTTATGCAAACAATATTTAATAATAATTAGTATATAACTCTTTTATAAAGACAACGTTTGTTAAGAAACTAAGCCATAATACAAACAACACTCCGTTACTTGTTTTAATAAAAAGTACATCACTTATGAGTGATTTTAATCGGCGACCTGGCAACGTTCTAAGAGGGGAACGTAAATATAAAGAAGTTTATTGTGGAGACACACAATTTGCCTAAGTTCTGGGGTTAATACTAATTCTAGTGTTTCAATTCGTTGGCCGGTATAGTACTACGCTTTCCACCCCTTCAGTTGCACAAGACGGGCTTTACATCAGCGAATTTTAGCAGTCGTATGAGGCGCACAAACATAGAGGAAAAACTTAAAAGGAGAGGCGACAGCGACAGCCTGTCAATCGATTTTGTATGCGCAAGTCCAAGCACAAAGGGTATAATTGTCAAAATCAAAACAGCATCAGACGATTTCGGGTGATCAGATGTCATTGTCATTAGCTTAAAATATTTTTCTCCCGATACACAGTGGTTACGAAGCACAGTCAAGGTCACCAAAAAATGGTACACCAACATGAAAGGTTCCGACGCTTATTGTCGCCTCTCCTTTTAGCTTTTTCCTCTCTGGTACAAATTTGTGCTTGTATGGGTATTATTTTTAGCAGTAGCTTGCACGTTGCCATTGTTTTTGAATAAGAACTTTTTATTTAAATATTTCTTTTTTAAAAACATAAAAAACAAGCCAGAATAATTGATAAATAAATTATTCCATTGTTTTATGGTGTATTATAAAATTTAAGACCAAAAAATCAAAATAAAGAATAGGTAGGTCCTACAATCCTTTGTTTCATAGTATTAGGGGTAGGTGCCTATTTCAAACTTGGCAACGTTTTATTGTCAACTCCCTCATCTTATCTCTGTTCTTGAAGGGTCAAGTGTCGAGTCAGGTTTCAGGTCGTCAAATGCTTATTCCTAATTAAAATTAGATCACGTCGATCACGACCGTTATGATTAAATCGGCGCGTGCCTATCAGTGCATGGTTGGTTGGTTTTTGTTCTGATTTTAGATTTTCGAGGCCGATTTTCCGGTTTAAAAACTAATAATTAATACTGTTGTTATGGATGGTTGTGCTGTTAATAAGGAGGTAAGATAAGGCAAGGGCCCTTACAACCAGGTAAGTTTGTAAGGTTGTGTTTTATTTTAATAATGCAGTATTGCCATATCCGAGGTCATAACTATATCTATTTCCAAGGTTTGGTTTATTAAAATTATTTTTTGTTCTCGGTAGTGGGTTTTGCGGTTTTGCTTTTGTGTGTCTATCTCTAGGTGTTTTAATTTAGAAATTGTAAGTTAGGTTGAAAGGTATTTGAAAACTGCATCTTTTGGTCCAACTGTCATTTTTGAAAAGCAAATCCAGGGTCGGTTACAAATTTTATTATATGCCCATTTTTTAATTTTTGGTTACAAACACCCTATATACCGAGTGGAGTAAAAAAATACTAGGTATTAAAACATATTATCCTTTGTACTAAATACATTTATTAAATTGGAAAGATATATTATAATTATTTTAAAAGTTATGATTTTTTTCCAAGAAAGCTAGTTTTTTTTACACTGTGCGTCGTCCACTATATCAGACAACGCCGTGGAGCAGCTATAACCAGCTCTAAACCCGGATTGTTTAAGAGGAATAATATTATTACTCGACACGTAAGAGATAATCTGCAATCCCATGACCTTTTCCAAAATTTTTGAGAACGTAGGTAGTATCGAGATTGATCGTAAATATCCAAATTCGGTCGGATTTTTGACTTTTGGTAACAGGATAACATTGGCAAACTTCCAGCTTTTTGGAAAATAGAATTCTTCAATACAGGCGTTTATTATATGAGTTAAATAAGGAACTATAAAAGGACAGCAAAGAGCAATTAATGTTATATTCAGATTATCAGCACCAAATGCCTTTGATTTAATATTGAGAATAACCTTAGAAACCATCTCTTCTGAGATATGATTAAATATAAACTTTTTATCTAGCAAAGAATTATTCTCATAAAAATTAATCAACTCTTGCTTTCGAACATCAATGTTTCTTGATATTTGTGTAAAATATGTGTTAATTTGGTTTAAATTTTTTAATACTTTTATTTTTTATTTAGCATATATAATTTTTTAGTTCATCCCATTGTTCTTTAGGACTGCAGTTCTGAAATTTATGATTAAGATACGCTCTGATTGAAGAAGTTGCTAAATTCCTAAGCTGCTTGTAATAATTCCAATGTTCGGGACGCCTGGTGCGGCGAAAACGATTCAATGCCTGGTTTCTTCGTTTTTTCATGTATTTGATATTATCTGTCATCCACGGGCTATATTTTTTTTAACACCCTTACCGATCTTAATTTGAGCATGTATATCAAAATATCTAATATTGTATTGGTAAGAAAGGCTATATTTTCATCAATGTCCTCCAACTCCTAAATGGTATTCCACGGAGCGCCTTCTAAATCTGTTTGAAAATTACCCACGTCAATGTGATCAAGAACCCTATACTTATAGTGCAATTTATTGGTTTGAAGAGGTTTAAAATTAAGATTGACATAAACCAGTAAATGGTCTGAAACATTAATGTCCTTTACACCCACATCAAGTACATTGTCCGAGCTACAACATATTAAATCAATCAAGGTGGAACTAGTATTCGATATTCTAGTCGGCTCAATAATTAACTGATTCAAGTTGAAAGCACTCAGACTATTTATCCAATTGGACCACCTGCGACGCGTCATTATTCAGCATATTTATATTGAAGTCGCCAAAACACAAAATTCTGTTACACTGCGCAAAGAACTCAATCAAAACATCCTCAAAATAAGCAAGAAACTCATTGCAATTTGTATTAGGTGGTCTGTAGATATTGCCGACAATGATAGTTTCATTGCAGTACTGATACTTAATCCAAATATGTCAACAGCGTCACTGCACTCGCTCAACAAAAAAGTTAAATACAAGTCCGTCCTAATGTAAATCCTGACACCTCCACCGCGCCTCAACCTATCTTGTCTAATAAAATTATAATTGTTTATACCAATAGCCATTGCCAATATCTGCACCCAACCTCTCTGTGATTCCAGTTATACAATAGTTATTTTTAGAAATGTGATCTTTAATAACATCAAAGTTATTCATTAGTGACCTTACATTTATATGTGCACAGCGCAACATACTAAAGAGAAAAAATAAGAAATAGGGATAAGAAGGAATAATAAAACAGAAAAGAGAAAGAAATTGCAAGAAAAATTATTTCAAATTCAGAACAGTAAACAGGCAGAGGATATACTGGTTGCAGATAATATAACATTTGCAGTCTTAGTAAACTTGAAACGAGAAAAAGCAGAAAATTGAAGCAATGCCACTCAGGTCAGGCTCCTTTCGCTGTTCTAAAAATTTTTCAAATTTAGTTTGAAAATTTACCTATAAAACAACAGAATTCAGGAGTGCTAAATTCCTTAGATTTCATAAACAAAATTAAAGATACGATTCTTAATGAAGGTGAAACTTTGCATGGATCAAAATTATTTTCAATATAAAAATGACTATTACCAACAACTTGAACGCACGGCAATGGGCAACTGTTTATCGCCGTTCTTAGCTAATCTCTTCATGAGTAAATTTGAAAATGAAATAAGCCAAGATTTCGAATATTTTCCAAGGGTATGGTACAGGTATGTGGATGACATTTTCGCGATATTTGACACAAAAACCGCTAATATTGAAGATTTTGTAACAAAACTAAACAACCGTTTCCCCACCATCAAATTTACTTATGAAGTCGAGAACAATGGCCAACTACCTTTCTTGGATACTTTAGTGATTAGGAACGATAATAACACACTAGAATTTGATATTTACAGAAAAAATACTGCCACTAACCGATATATTCCTAATGATTCCTTCCACTGCGACCAACATAAAATGGCCAGCTTTAATTTTTTAGTACACCGTATGGTTAACTTTCCTCTTAGCAGAGAAAGATTTATTAAGGAAAAGGAAACAATTAGGAACATAGCGGAAGTTAATGGTTTCAATACTAACTTAATAAATAGACTAATTAATAAGCATTTGTTTAGAAAGACCATTCGTGATTCCACTTCTTTTGTTAATCAGGATGAAAATACAAAATATGTTTCGATACCGTATAATCCTCAGTATACTAGAGGACTCCAAAAAGTTTTTAAGGAAGTAGGTTTAAAATTAGTATACCAGACT
>MU183031.1:227852-239200 GCA_016904865.1 Pissodes strobi | reverse complement strand
TGCAAAAAAATGAGGGAAAGATAATCTGAATAATGGCAATATGGACACATATATAGAATAAAGTAAGATTTTATCTCCGAATCTGCCCTCCTAAAATCATCAGAAACCGCGGCTTTTCGCTTGAAAATTTATCCGATCCCTTCCTATTTTCCCAGCTAAATCGTTTTAAAAGAGATTTTACCCAAATAAATCCATTTACTTACCACAAAAACTACACGCATCAATATGCTGAAAGTGAAATTTTACCTCGAAATCTGCCATAAAATCAACAGAAACTGCACCAAACTATTGCGATTTTGGTCCATTTTTCAGCTTCAATCCAGTGGCGGGTCGCTTAATACACCGCGTGAAGCAATGATTCACCTTAGATTTTTCCAACTTATACTATTTTTCAATTACAATCACTAAAACATAGTATATTAACTCAAATCATAAAAATCAACATAAAACTTTAAAATGTTGAGTTGTTCAGTCGCGATGAATAGAAGATAAAATCAGAATAATTATTATATATCGGTATATTGCTCAAAACGCGGCAACATTGTCAAAACGCGCGAAGTTTATTTCCATTCCATGTCGAGTCGCCTTCCTTGGTTAAATCAACTCGCGTTGCGGTTTATAACGATGCAGTTGTTTACGGTGGTTGCCATGCCAACGTGCCATATTGTTTGCATATTATAGATAAACGCTTATGGGAATGACACCATTCCGAATTGGGATATGCGGTGTTTTTAATTCGTGTTTAACAGTGGTTGCGACGATGCAATTGTGTAGAGGTGCGTGCATTACTTTTGAAATTTCTGTTTGTTGTTGGTTTTCGGTTCGGTTTTCGAAAATAGAACTAAATAAAAATGACTTTACATTTTCCCGTTTATGATCCGGTGTTTTTTTTTTCCTTTTAAAATCTGTTCTCTAGGTAAAATTATGTAAAGTAAAATTTGGTACTAGGTACTTTCGCTGGAGTGGGGGGGGGGGGGGGAAGGTAAATTTGATTCACCAGTTCTTATTATCACGAGCCGCCACTGCTTCAAAGAGATTTCGCGTAATTAAATGTATAAACAATCACATTTTAATCTAAACATTATGTCAAAATATTGGAAGACTTATTCTTTCAAATTTCTCATAACGTATCAAAAGCAAAGCTACATATTCAAACTCGTAAATGGATAACTTGAGATTTTTAACCGATTTTCTACATGCTTCTATTTAATATCGATGTTCACATATTGTCGATGTCGTACGAAAAATTGTTATAGAACTTTTTAACATTGAAAATGTTTCCGTTATCCTAGTGTAGGGCCTCAAATCGCGAAAGAGTGCATGCTACATTTGCAATATGACGTCAGACGGGAGAGCGATCGTGTTAATTTGTTTATGCGGACGGAATCGGTTCAAATGACAAAAATAAATTAAAACTAACCCAAACTAACCCAAACCAAAAGCACCAAAAAGGGTTACAATGTATCGGAACAGATTTGAAAAGTAAGAGTAAGTTAAAACTAATTCAAAGTAACGGAACATTGGCGACTAACCAAAAATAACCAAAAGCATTAAAATTTGTTATAACGTATCGGATCTGGTTCAAATTAGTAAAATAAATAAGAAGCAACTGAAACTAACCGAAAGTTGATTAAACGACTAACTAAAAGTAACCAAAAGCACCAAAAAGGGCTAAAACGTATCGGACCAGATTAAAAATATTAAAGTAAATTAAAACCAACCAAAAACCAACCGAATTTTGGTGACTAACCAAAACTAACCAAAAACATTAAATTTAATTATAATGTATCGGAGCCGGTCCAAATGACTAAAATAAATTAGAACTTTTTCTGTAATTAAGCAAAGATTGATTGAACGACTACCCAAAACTAACCAAAAGCACCAAAAAGGGCTAAAGCGTATCGGAACAATTTAAAAAATTAAAGTAAGTTAAAACTAACCCAAATTAACCGAATTCTAGAGACTAACTAAATTTAACCGAAACATCATATGACTAAAAAATAAATTAAAACTAACTGAATTTAACCGAAAGTTGATTGAACGACTAATCAAAACTAACCAAAAGTAACAAAAAGCACCAAAAATGGCTAAAATTATCGGAACAGATTAAAAATATTAACGAAAGTTACAACTAACCCAAATAACCCAATTTAACCGAAAACTAACCAAAACTAACCAAAAACATTAAAATTGATTGTAAAGCTTAGGAACTGGTTCAAATGACTAAAATAAAATAAAATCAACTGAAATTAATCGAAATTTGATTGAACGACTAACCAAAAGTAACCAAAAAAGCCAAAAAGGTATCGGAACAGATTAAAAATACTAAAGTAAGTTCAAAATAACCGAAATTAACCTAAATTTAGCGACTAACCAAAATTAACCAAAAACATAAAAATTATTGGTTATGACGTATCGGAACCGGTTCAAAGGATCAAAATAAATTAAAATTAACTGAAGCCAACCGAAGGTTGATTGAATAAATAACCAAAAGCACCAAGACGGGCAAAAATGTATCACAAGTTAAAGTCAGTCAAAACGAACCGAATTTTGGCGACTAACCAAAAACATTAAATTTAATTATAAAGCATCAGAGCCGCTTCAAATGAATACTTCTTCGGTTTCATAAGACTGAAATTTTCGTGAACGTCACGACACGGATTATAAAAAATTGATTATAACGTATTGGAACCAGACCAAATTTGTAAAGTAAGTTGATACTAAGGAAACTTACCGAAAGCTGATGAGACGACTAACCAAATCTATGATAATTGATTATAACGTATCGGAACCGGTTCAAATGACTAAAATAAGTTGAGACTAAGTGAAGCTAACTGAAAGTTGGTTCGACGACTTATCAAAACCATTGAAATTGATTATAACGTATCGTAACCATTTCAAGTGACTAAAATAAGTTGATACTTAGCGAAACTAACCGAAAGTTGATTGGACGACTAAGCAAAACTTACCAGATTTATTAAAGTGGATTATACCGTATCGAAACCGGTTCAGGTTGCTAAAATAAGTTGAGACTAAGTGAAACCAAAGAAAATTCTCTTTGGCGAAACTAACCAAAATTTGATTGGACTGACCAAAATTAACCAAATCTATTAAAATTAATTATAACGTATCGAAACCGGCTCAAATTAGTAAAATAAGTTGAGACTAAGTGAAAGTAACCGAAATTTAATTACATGCCTAACCGAAACTAACCAAATCTATTAAAATTGATTATAACGTTTCGGAGCCGACGCAAATGACTAAATTAGGTTGAGAATAAGTTAAACTAACCGATAGTTGTTTCGACAACTAACCGGAACTAACCAAATCTATTAAAATTTATTATAATCTATCGTAACCGGTTCAAATGACTAAAATAATTTGATACAAAGTGAAACGAAACGAAAGTCGATTAAACGACTAATCAAATCTATGAAAATTGATTATAACAATTTGAGACTAAGTGAAACTAACCGAAAGTTGATTGAACGACTTACTAAAACTAACCAAATTTATTGAAATTGATTATAACTTAACGGAACCGGTTCAAATGATTAAAATAAGTTGAGACTAAGTGAAACTAACCGAAAGTTGATTGGACGACTAACCAAAACTAACCGAATCTATCTAAATTGATTATACCGTATCGAAACCGGTCCAAATCAGTAAAATAAGTTGAGACTAAGTGAAACTAACCGAAAGTTGATTAGACGACTAACCAAATCTATTAAAATTGATTATAACGTATCGGAACCGACTCAAATGATTAAAATAAATTGATACTAAGTGAGACTAACCGCGTTAGATCGGGGATTGAGAAACGAATCGAATGCAAACGATCGAAACTTGAAGTAATATGTATTTATGTGGTATATTTTGGTAAACTAAACTTACATAATCTGCTAAAAGTAATTTTTTATTACGCATGCATCATAATCAACGATTATCGCACGCTGCAGCGTGCTTAAAATGATGTTTATGATGCGCCTACTTTTTTAAAGGTTGCTATAGAAACATTTGATCATGTCAAATGTGACAGATTAATATATTCGTCAATATATCCCTTAAGTTTAATATTTAAAACATTTTTGAGATTTTGATGCATTCGTAATAAAAAATAGCGTATGATATACGTGTATAAGAGGCCTTTAAAGCCCTTGCGACTTACAAAACACTCCGCTGCGCGTCGTGTTTTGAAATATGTCGCGCGTGCTTTAAAGGCCCTCTTATACACTTATATCATAATATACTATTTTCTACTACCGTGCGTAAAATACTCACTTTACGCACTCTCTAAGATTCGTAAAATAGGCCTTTTTAATGTGCAGTGCGTAAAGTAAGTTATTTTACGCACTAGTGCGTAAAGTAAAGCTGACATATTTTTTGACGTTTACTGACATATTTTTTGACGTTTAGGACATATTATTTTACGCACTAGTGCGATAGTAGAAAAAATTTTGTATGCTACTCATGTGTAAAGTACCCATTCATAAAAAAAGATTCACTTTACACACTTGTTGCATAAATAACTATTTTACATTAAATTGTGTTAGGTGTGAGTGAGGGTGACTTTTAGTTTCTCACGACAGATTAGTCGTGTTGCAAAGCTTTAATTTGAGGAATGAGAGACGAATCAAATGCAAATGTTATTTTGCTTTCTACAACCACACAAGTAATATTCATTTATGTAGTATATTTGGTAAACTAAACTAATATGATATAACTCAAACTTATTACTTTGAACACAATTATGAGTTTTCTCAGAACTCAAATTTAATAAGCGTTGGATTCTGCTTCAGTATTTTTAATGACTCCCCCGGTTGCATCTTTGTAAAGGAGGTTGTGAATTTTGTCTAATAGAGATATCAAGGTTTACAAATCTGGGATTGTTTTTTCGAAAATAGCTGTGCGTTGGCTGGCACATACGATTAAATTAGATCAGCAATTCGATATTTTCATTTATATCAATGCAATTTTTTGGTCTATTCTATTCGTAACTGTCCTCTTTAATGTACGGAAGTTTAGTTCGTTCAAATTGTTACATTTTTCAGTAATAAGATGGACAAAGACATATAAA
The DNA here is from genome assembly GCA_016904865.1 of Pissodes strobi. Lineage (NCBI taxonomy): Eukaryota > Metazoa > Arthropoda > Insecta > Coleoptera > Curculionidae > Pissodes > Pissodes strobi. The sequence goes on along the minus strand of MU183031.1, from coordinate 234,123 downwards.
AAACAATAGACAGAGCAGGTCATTCATAAACTACCAAATGATTACATGCCAACATTAGAAGTATTAACGTGAGGAGGGAATAAAGTAAGGAATGAAAATCATGAAGATGGCGGCCGAAGCGTGTCAAACATTTAATTCGAGTACGGCCAGAATGATACGCCTGCGTCATGTTTCTCCCGGCGGCGGCCGCGGCGCACTATAGGCGTAACATTTTAGGGGACACCTGTTTAAAGTCAGGTAAGATTGAAATAAGCCTGCTATCAAGCAGAAAATAAGAAACCATTACAACAATGAAAATGACTAGACATAAAAGAATAATTTGTTAATATAGAAAGATGCATATAATTAAAAAAATATATTTTAAGTTACATTTCGGGCAAAAATAATTTACGTTGATTACAGGGTGTCGCTAGCCGCCGGCCATGCCGGTTTACTTGGGAATAACACTAATTATATAAAGAAACAAAGAGAAAACAAATTTCATTTATTGCAAAATAAAATAAATTTGGTGTTCATACTTCGTATTGTTTTGACGCAATGCCTGGGTCCTTTGAGTTACCTCATGATGAATTCTTATCATGAAGTATTGTCTCAAGACGAATTTTATTAATTCATGGCAGTGGCCATCGATGCACGATTTTTCAAAAAAGTGATCGCCAAACTAGTCATATATGCCACTTGGCAACTTCTTTATGGTATTTATTATTTGTATATTGCACACATTTTTCGTCACAGTTGACAACTTTTCTAAAAAAATAACAAGAAATTAGGCATTCTATATTAGTTTGCTAATGAAAAAAATGGCGAAAAAAATTTTGTTTCTGTTTTTTTTTAACCTGAAACATAATTGTATCGAACGTATTGGATCCCTCATTACGTTTTGTCTTTAAATTTTTAAACACTTCATGCCTGGCCCTCCGATCGCTTCAGGGGTGCAACCAACAAAAACTAACACAAAATATGGGCGAAAACATCCACCTGAATTAATTTCCATATTAAAGCAATGGGCAATACACAAACAAACAAAACGAAACGAAGCGAAATCACAGAATAGAAAAGTTTGACAAACGGACGGCGGATGTCAGTCACGCCATACCGACGAGCAGTGAGAGCGAAGAGCGACTGAATACAGGTCGAAAAATAGTTCCAAATTGAAATATCATTATTACATAAAAAAAATTATATTCCGCCTTTTTTTTTCTTAAATCAACTTAAAATAGGTTCCTCTTATTATATTAAATTATTCTATTAATAAATTTTGATAGCATTATTGTTCAGGATCACCTATTTTTCTGCTGCATCACATATATCAACAACTAGATTTGAACGGTTAATTAATTTTCCATAACGTTTCGCAATTAATAATTTTTACAAAAAAAAACATCGAATTCTATTTACTCATGACACTTTAATCATGTAATAGCATAGCAAACAAGAAATAGTTAAAATAGTCTCTCACTTTTCTAAAATAATGTTCGCAGAATAAGACTATGAGTTTATTTACTTACACGTGGAATGTAATATTTGGGTTCAAATCACTGATCTTCGTATAGATCAGTGGTTCAAATTAATGAATACTCTGTTTTCATGAACATGGCGACCAGTTCCTTCTAAACGAGTGCCGGCTACGCGACGTTGTCGGAGTGCGCGGCAAGAGAGTGTACCGCTAATCTCGTGAACAATGCCAAGTGGTGAAGTAGTGACATAGGGTCCAGTTTACATAAAGTTTCTAGCGGAAAATAGGTATAACACTTCGATTTTTTTTGTGTTTCCATTTTGATTCAATTTTTTTTATTATAAATATTTATATGCTAGTATTATAATCTACACGGTATACTTTAAAGCGAAAAATGTATATTTTGACATGCTCTATTTTCTTGTAACATTTTCAAATTTTGGCATTAACAAATGCTACAGCTTTGCTTAGAATATATCTATTTTTATTTACAAACACAATTTAGTTTGGATTATTCCAATATAGATACAGTGTATGAAGTACATTACCTTGTTTTGTCTTGAAAGATATTGAATATACTTTCTATAGTTACATTTATGATGTACTAGATATTCATGATATGATCATAACATCAAGGCGGATTTTTATCCCTTGCAGAGTTGAAGGTGCTCGACTAGGTTCGGAAACCTCTTTTAAAATTCCGGTTGTGCATTCCATTTTGCCAGGCTATTATCTTTGGATTTAAATACTCGAGCTCTCTTTTATTTACTCGGGAAAATGCTCAAAAGCTTTTCTTTGATCTAAAAGTTAATAAAAACTTAACAATTGTTCGGTACAAATGTAACCTAGAGAATGTTTATTATTTTAAACCAGTTGTTTGCAGTACCTACCTCAAACAATTTGGATATCATAAAAATCATCTAATGTATTTTATAACTCGTTTATCTAATTGTGTTTCGCGGTATTGTTTCCTTTTGTTTTATTCATCTTTCGAAGAGATTTCGTATCCTCATTTATTAAGTGTCAAAGGGTCATTCACCTATCAGTCTATCAGTAAGACAGGCACACCATATGATTTTGATAGTGAAATTAGACAGATTCAAGAATCGACGTTCCCAAGTAACAGTTTCTTTTAAGGCGTATTTACTTGCTGCTTGGCGAATGTGGGTTGGAGCAGAGGTTCGATTGACCGAGCTGTGACGTGGGTGCGCTCGGACTCGTTATTTCAACTAGGTTAAGTTGGCAGCAATGTTTCAGGGTCAAAGTGTTGAAATTTGTTATTTTGTTCCGAGTTCTTTCTTTTACGCCGCGCCGTGCCGTCTGGGCGGCGAGTCGATAAGCCGGTATCCTTTGTGGCCTTTCGAGGTGTAAATCCTCATGGACTGGTTCGAATAATTGGGGTCATTATTTTATGATATATTTGATACGTTTAAGTATTTTGACTCGAACCAGGGCCATGGAGGTTACCTATAAAAGTTTTTGTTGAGTTATTGGAATCCTCCCTCCACGTGAAGAATTTATGTATTGCTGTTTTGCTGTCATATTACCGATTATTGATTTTGGAGAAGTCTCTAGAATGGACACTATTTGTTTTGTTCGACTGGCTATTACCAGACAATAGGCCCTATAGATAGATCTATAGGTAAGATGAAAAACTAGTTAGGTTATGAGTAATCATTTCAATGTTAGAGATTTACTTTTTGCTTAGACAAACAATTGTTTTTAGGGTCCTCTCCACGGGCACCGCTCTGGTACACGTATATCGCTTTGCCTACTTCCGATATCATTTCCAGCGTGTTTTGGGTTTAAACCACCATTTGCATGTTATGGCCTTATTGTTATAATTGGCTGGATGTGGCGTACCAAGTTTGGAGAAGTCAGTTTATGATTTGAAGTGCTTCGGAGTTGCATGAACCGTACATATACTAATACTGCTATTTATTTGGAGAATATTTTAAGATTAAGAATACCTACTTCATAAGTTGTAAGTCATACCATTTACCATTTTATTTGTAAGGCTGTCTCGGCAAATTTAGATTATCTACAGATTGAGTGATTATACACATATTTTATTTTATATTATTGCGGCAGAATAAAATTCATGAATTTTAAACCCTGTGCGCCATTTACCATCATTCTAGTGACCTATTATTGGGTATGCGGAATATTTGCCTAACAGTTTGTATCTGACACAAATAGTCAATATTATGTAAGCTCTTTTTCTATTGCTTTATTGTTTATACATGTGATTGTAATAATTGTACTGTATAATTGTTGTTTTATATCATGGGATCTCCTCATTAGTAGGGAAAGAATAAAGTATTTAGTTTGGGGAAATATTATGCCTTATTGAAAAGCTCCTCCAAAAATTACTTTTCAGGATTTAACAACATTATAGTTTTTTTCCAAGTTGAGTCCCAGTTGACTTGGTGGTGCCCAATATCTTTATTAAGGTGTACCGAGGATCCACGAACCTAGCTCTCCACTGTATGACTGGCTGCCGTTCGCATCTATAGGTAGGTTTTCTAAAAGGACTTAAGAAAGTTGCCATATTCTAATAAATATAATTTTCTGTCACGTTATTAAAAACAAGCTGCCGATTTTCCACGATACAGATATACTCTTAGGTGTTATCGGAAACAGCGCCGCAGTAGCGGTGAGTAATAGTGCGGTTTGCGTACTATTCTATAAGAGGAGAAAGAAGAAGGGGAACGATGTTGGTGTCTTTATATTTAGTAAACAAATCTGTCTTATTTTTTTTATATGTCTCCACACTCGAAATATCGAAAAGTTTAAATTTAACTAGCTCACTCTGTATAAAAGGCATCTTTATTTCTAAAGCGTCTTCTTGTACGACTTTTTATGTAGATTCTCGTCAATGTTTTTTTCAGAGAAAAAATAAAAACTTTTTTTTTACCTACAAATCGATGTTTTTACAATTTCCCTCAAAACTCTATTTTTCTGACATTTTCAATACAGATAAGCATTTAGAGAGTTTGTCCTCTGGAAATTCCCTATCGAATTGCCTTCTCGTTTTTTTTTTCGACCGCTGCGACATTTCGGCGCTAGAAAGTCCCCTGTTTTTCAAAAATATATACGTCACTTTCCATGGCGTCCGGAAAACCGTCCAAAAGAAGAAAATTTAATCAAAATTCATTATTTTTTTACAGTTTTCGTGTATCAAAGTAAAATTTTGAAAAATCGTACATATGGTCAATAACGTTAAATATGCAAACATTACCCGAATAAACGTTAACGTTAACCTGCTGTCTGATGCATTAAGAGCCATTACTTTGAACTTCGATTAGCCATTTTAAATATCCGTTAAATTAATCAGAGCCCTATAAAAATGCGTCAATGTCAGTAAAAATACTGATCAGCAGCGACTAATCGAAGTTCAAAGTAGTGGCCCTAAATCTGATGCCGTTAAATCTGACGTCAAGCATTCAAAATTTATTTCAAATTTATTGTTCAAAATAAAATAACTTTATCGGCCACTTGCACATAAATTTGCTATAATGTATGCAATTTGAACCGCATAAGTGATCCATAAAGCCCTAGAGTGAGGTATGGTTCATAATTCACAACTTTAGTTATCCTGATAATAATGTTTGCACAAGCGAATTTGGCGTCTTCAGAACATCTGCAAGTGTTTTGAACCAATTTTGATCATTTAGATATAATAATTGTTATAAGAATTAGTAAGATCCACATCTTAAAATTAATTGTATCTATCTTTAAATACGGAGCGATTAAATTTTATATTGTATTAATTGAAAGTCCTACATAAATTTACATTTTCATTTAAGTTCGTGCTATAGATACACTGCGCAACTTGTTTAACGCACAACCAAAATTTTGTCTCAATTTTGATATTATGTATTTTTGAAACTTGTTAGTTTTTAAAAAAGTAATTTCAGTATTATACCGGGTATTATAAAGATGTTATGTTTTTTTAGAAAATTGGAAACACCCTGTAGGGTATACTGGCCGTTGCAAATTATTGTAATTATAGCCAAACTGTAGCCGCTTGCTTCTCTTACATTTCTCTTTTTATTCCTTTGTTTATCTCTGTTACTTCATTAAATACACAAATTTTAGATCAACGTGTTTTTTATTAAATTTAATATCCTACATGTTTTTGTCACGTAGTCATTATTTATTAAATTACTAAAATGAACACCGATATTACACTTTTGTCATCTTCGATATCTTAATTATTGAAAGCAATTTGAGTTATCTTAGAAAAATGTACCTAATGAAAACTTGAAATAACAACAATTCAAAAAGAACGATTTGCTTTAATTAACGCAACAACAGTAAATAACATAATAAACACATAAAATTAACGTAAATAAAGAATCAGTATTTGGTATTTCCACTGTAACGCTCAGTCCCCAAACAAATACAAACCTAATTTACATAAATATACAAGTTTACAATAATCTCCAACTTCACAAAAATCTCCAAGTTCACAATCGGTGGTACAGCCTTTAGTGCAGGAACAATGGCGGCCCCCAGCTTTTAGACAGTGGAGAAGGGTCGTGGTGAGTTATAATGCCTGAGCGCCACGCGGTTAACTTATCGCCATGCCCTGATGCTGGATCTTCAGTGAGATTCGACCAATAACCACGAATTGCTCTCCTCCCCGCTGTAACCTATTGAAAAACTTGGAAGGGGAAACAAAAAGAAATATCACCCCAATTAAACAAAAGTAACAAGTGTATATTCCGTATTGGTGACTATACTTTTGAATTAAATAAGAAAAATAATTGCTACAAGAAGAATTTCTTGTATATGTAGCTATGACAATTA